>CALYLW010001474.1:134502-282776 GCA_944989445.1 Ampullaceana balthica | reverse complement strand
AAGGGCGTATGTGACGACATTTATGGAGACAAGGTCATCTGCGCACGGGACCCTGCAGAATCAACTACACACTCCAGCACGGACGGAGCCGTGTGTAGGGCAGCACTACCCAGCTGAACGCTTCATCGCACACACTGACCAGGGAGCGTGCAGAACCAACCGCCACACGGAACGGGGCGCGACGACCCTATTGAACTTAAGTACCAACACCATAATCATAAGGTTACAAGGATTAGCCTTGATGATGATAAAGCTAGGCCAAAGAAGGGACAGTTAATTTGTTGTATCACTATTATCATTGGAACCAGTTTCCACTATTGTATAAATTGTGTAAATAAATTTATTGTTACATTTTTACACCCTTTGGTCTGTTGATTATCGATTGAGAGAGATCACTAAAGTTTATGCGTTGTGAGCGGGAAGGATTATTTAAACAATATACCCCTAGACAAACTTGCCAAACATAACTTCACATCTTTCTCGCCACAATAATCACAAAATGAATGGCTGTGATAAGTCTTAGTGTCAAGGTGGGATACCGTGGATGTTTTGGTATGAGTGAGCACGGGTCACTGATCACGAGATGAGATTAGCTTTGGGCGTCCTTTGTAGAGTACGGGCTGTTTATGGTGCGTTCCATGAGTGTCTCTGTTTTTCAGACACCATGGTTGCCACGTGTGAATCACAAGATTGAGGACAGGTGTTACGGTCAGATGTTGTGGTGTGGGGATGACTACGCATAAATGGGGTGGTGAACACTTGTCCTCGTGGAACGGGGGCAAGTGAACTCAAGGTACGTGCAAGTTGTAATGAATTGACAGGACCACGGTCAAAGGGAGACATGGTGATTGACCCAGGGTCCAGTCAAAAACCGGTCGGACAAGACGGGGGTATAATAGGGGTCACATTGTGTGTCGCGGAGAGAGTGTTAAGTTGCCAAGTAGCAGGCAGGTGAAAGACGTACGATAGAGTGTGGAGTTTTGTGAACGTGGTCCAATCCGGTCGAGCTGGGCCGAGGACTCTGGATGGTATGACCATCAACTGTAAACTGCCAATTGTACTGTACCATAAATATGTTCAAAGCTTCTGGATGTCATTAAACTTATGTTGAAGAAAACAACCCAGCGTTGCTAAGTCTTTTACCCGTCTACGTGGTAAATATCTGTGGCCAAGGGGGGACCTCAACCCCTAGACAACGACTCCGCCACAACAGGAAAAAGGTCACGTGACAGATGCGGAAGAAGGTTCTAGAGAGAAAGACAAGGTGGCTGAGTGTATTCCACCATGTGAACATTGAAATATATTCTTGTACATAATGATTGTGTAATCATCAAGTATTCCATGAAACATGCGACAGAGATGCTGTGATGCAATGAGTATATTTGCTAAACACAGTGCCCTGGATATCTTCGTCACATTTACGGCAAATCCAAGTTGGCCCGAGATCACCAGCAACTTTAGACCCGGAGAACAGACCTCAGATCGACTTGACTTGGTAGCATGTGTGTTTAAGCTAAAACTTGACTCACTCAATAAGGACATCACTGCTGCGGGAATTTTTGGTGAAACAAAGACCTTTGTCTAAACTATTGAGTTTCAGAAGCGAGGACTTCCCCATGCGCACATCCTGGGGACATTGAAAGAAGAGTTCAAGTTCACAACTGCAGAGAGGATCGATCAATTTATCTGTGCTGAGATTCCATCAGAGGAGTGTCAAGAACTGGGAGATATTGTGCTAAAGTGCAACATGCATGGTCCATGCGGCGAATCCCACCAGAATGCACCCTGCATGAAGGATGGGCATTGCTCAAAGCAGTTTCCGAAGGAGTTCAATGAGCAGACGATTCCAAATGTAAGTCCCATTATATCCATTACGTTGTGACACACAAGTTATGGTGCGAGGAGCTCTAATGGACAATCGCTTTGTGGTGCCGTACAATCCATATCTTACATACAAATACAACGCCCATATCAATGATTATCAATGTGGAAGCATGCAATTCATTGTTATTCGTGAAGTACATCGTCATCAACTCAGCTGGGCAAATGAATTGGGAAACAATGAGATCAACAACTACATTGACTACCGATATGTGAGTGCGCCAGAAGCGATTTGGTGTCTCCGCCCGTCTCTGCTTTCTTCTGCTTCATGTTCCCGGTGCCACAAGCTTCGAATCATTACGCACTGTAGACGGCATTCTATGCGAGACCTTCAAGGCAGCTGCTATCGCATGTGGACTGTTAGAAAGTTACAAAGAGTGGGATAGATGCCTGACCGATGCTGGAACATACCTTATGCCGAAGCAACTACTCAACGTTGATCGTTTCTTTACTCAAAATGTTGTATATAGAGAAATTTTGTGAAAAATAAATCATTCTAAGGAACTAAAATTAATTATTCATTCTTTTTATTGAACTCATTCACATACCAATTGTTGGTTGTCAGACACACTGATTCGAACACATGCAATAACAATCACGAAAGTTACTTGGGCTTTTGAAAAAAGTGGGCGCTGTAGGCGCCCCAGAACAACCAAGTAAGATAAATATTTTAAGCAAAGCATTTTAAAACTAGTACAATTTAAAAAAAACAACAAAACAATGCAATAAAGTAGTTCTGCAGCGTAAAAATCTGAATTTCTTCATTTACTGATCCTGAGACTCAGGATATATAAAAGAATTAAAATCAACATTGAACCTATTTTAATCAAAATACTAACAAGGCAGAATTCATAACAACTGGAGTCAACGCTTGATGAAATTTTCAGGACTGGTTTCATTTTGAAAATTAAAACATAAATAAAAGAAAGAGATAGATTGGGGTAGTGCAGACAAAGAAATTCATCATAGGGTGCCATTTAGGGACAGGCTAGACAGAAACTTATCAAAGTATAACGAGTGTAAAGACTTAGACAGTTATTTTTTATCTTTTGCATTAAAAGCTGTGCGGTGTGGTATTCCTCAACCACAGTGGGCTCACCAATTACATTACATGCCAAATTGTCCCCCAAACTCAGACAATTTATGACGGTGCAAGACATTTTAAACAATAGAACTGACCAGGACACAATAAAACTACTACTCCTGCGTCATGCAGGTTACAACTGTAAAACATATAGGGTTAAATGGAATTCTTTAGTGCCTATACAAGATGATTTGCGGTCCTTTCATTCCAACCTAGTTAGGAATTTAGACAGCTGGCTTGAGACATCTAACACAACAAAAACATATGAGGGAATTTGAGACCCCCTTTGGGTTAACAAGCTTTTACAGTCGATTGTGCCTATGCGGTTCAAGATATCAAAGAGATACAGTGAGAAAGAATCACCGACTCCAAGTGTGGAAAGGGGCTGTAGCAATTTGGGTCAAGGTAAACTGACCAATCCAAAAAGTCAGCCTGTGTGAGGACGACAAACACTACACGCAAGAGTTAACAGAGTTCGAAACCGTTACCAGGAAAGAGGAAATATCCAGGGAGATGGTTACAGGAATGGACCCTACACAGGTCGTCACCTATGGTGATCATATTTTATTGAGATGTAGCTTGGACCAGACGAGTCGAGTAGGTCAAGTTTTCAGAGGAAACATTTAAAATGTAAACAAGGTTGTTCCAACATTAAGATGAAAAGCTTAGGGTTTGTTTCACAGATGAATCATTAAATGCATTACAAGAAAATTCTCATAACATTGTCATTATTGAACAAACTTGCAGTCTACAACAGTACAATAGAATAAAAATAAACCGATAAGACAGATCTAGAGTTGAAGTTGAATGAAAATATTGTAAAATTATTCTGAGTTTTGAGCCGCAAGCAGAACCGCTTATGTCACTAATGAAGTTAGCTGACGGGTAGATACCAAAGGCTATCCGATAGGCTATCTGATAGGGTTATGTGGCCTGTTCAGTGAGACAATACACTGACAACTCAAAACATTTCTGTTTGAAAACCCTATTCTTTTTAATTAAATGAAGATTCTATTTCCAATAATAGCTCAGATGTGCCAAAAACAGGAATTACAGACAATTCGACCCCGATCGGTTCGACCCTGCCAGTTCGACCACAGGACGTTTCGACCCCGGTCAGATCGACCACAGACGGTTCGACCACGGACGATGCGACCACATGTGATTCGACCCCGTACAGTTTGACCACAGGACGTTTCGACCCTTTTGCTTCTACACCGTGAAATTCTTTAATTTTTTAATTCATTTTTTTTTAAATTAATTTTTGGTATATTATCCATTGAAAATTAAAAACAGAATCTCCACTTATATCCCAAACACACTTAAAAAGACCTAATTTATTATTGGGTTTTAAAAATGTATATATTTAAGTCGTTCAAAGATTTTCAATGTGATAACAAAAATAAAGGAAAGTTTTTTTGTTTTTCGTTTAAAGCTGTCGACATGCTGAACGACGCACCTCGCAGGCGCTAAAACCATTACCATTAGAGGGTCAATATCACTTGCAGACGTAACATAATTGGTGGCGTCGTCCTGGATTAGGAAATTTTCCTATTTTGAGCCATATTTGTAAACGTTGTACTTGTTTACTATACATAATATTCACATAACTGACTTAATACTTTATTGTAACACGATACCTATTTATTGATATATTTAGCAATAAGTGCTTTTGTGATTACTTTTTTAGTTAGCCTGTAAATTTAGTGTCATAATGGAATTTAATTTGAATGAACCTTCTGTGGAGGCATTAGACAAATGTACTATAAAAGAACTGTTTTCCAATTGCTAAAGAGCTAGAAATAGAATTTTCTAATTCTGCTGTAAAAAAAACAATAAGAGATCTTATTGTGATACATTTAGTAAACGAAGATTTCATATCAGGAGATAATCTTGAATCAGTAGAATCACATAATGACTAACACTGAGCTCCAAATAAAGTTGAAACAATTAGAGTTGGAAGCTCAAAAAGAAAAAGGAAAAAGAGATTAAACTGTTAGAATTAGAAAAAGAGGAAGCCCAAAGGCAAAGAGAATATTAGCTTAAATTAAGAGAATTCGAAGCACAAAGAGAGAGCAAAAAAAAGAGAAGAACTTAAATTGTTAGCATTAGAAAAAGAACAAGACCCAAAGAGAGAGAGAATATGAGCTAAAGTTAAAAGAATTGGAGGCTAATAAGGAATTACAATTAAGGCTAAAAGAGCTTGAAATTGCAAACAATAAAAATGCAATGGAAAATAGATCTTCGACTCCTACCTGTCCAGATTATTATGCACTAAAATATGCACATATAATCCCAATGTTTAATGAAAAAGAAGTCGACCAATATTTTGTGCAGTTTGAAATAACTGCGACCAATTTTAAAATACCTGAAAATCTTTGGTCGACCTTGCTGCGAGTCCTGACGTGTCAGGCAACCGAGGTTTTCTCGTCATTGACAGCTGAACGGCGTACTGATTTCAATTTAATAAAGTATATAATTTTAAAGGCTTATGAATGTGTCCCCGAAGCATATAGAAAGAAGTTTAGGTAGCTCTCGAAACGCAATGGTCAAACCCATGTAGAGTTCCTCCACAAAAAGGAAAGACTTCTGGAAAAGTGGTTGCACTCGAAGGACAAGACTATCAAGAGTTTGTTCTGACTCAGCAATGAGTTTAACCAGGAACAGCAAGGCTAGTTAAACCGACTCCAGCCAAGTTTCCACTTTGACTGGCAGTTTTATGAACTATTCACAGAGATCCTTGTGCTCCGAGAAGAGGTCTACCTCCAGAGAGTGTCTTATTGAGGACTCAAGTGAAAGTTTTTATGACTCTACCAAGAGTTTCACGCTTCTACCCTAGCCGAATGTTCTCAAGACTCAAGCAAGAGTTCATCTACCAAGGTCCAAACGTCTACATCAGACCAAACTGATGTCAATCAAGATTTCAAGCCTTTCAAATCGGAAGGATTCATGTCACTACCTGGTGATACTTCAAGTCTACGGCCTATCAAGATCTTAAGAGACACAGGAGCTTCACAGTCTTTATTACTTGAGGGTGTACTTCCATTGTCTAAAACTACTGCTACTGGAAGCAGCATCCTGTTGAGAGGCGTAGAATTAGGATTTATTGATGTGCCATTACATCAGATAAATCTGAAGTCAGACTGAGTCTCCAGACTTGTGGTTGTGGGTGTCTGACTGACATAACAGTTAGACGGCATCCATTTGTTGCTAGGCAACGACTTAGCTGGTGGGAAGGTAATTGCCGAACCTATCGTCACTCATGAGCCTCCTCTGACAGAAATTCCAGATGAGGATCTAGACATACATCCATCATGTGATGTCACCCAAGCCATGAGTTCAAAGATATCTCGACAAGAGATTACAAGGCCAAAGAAAGCCAAGAAAGTCAACCCTGAAGTAGATTTGGGAACGACATTTTTCAAGACCCTAAATGAAGAGGTAGATGAACGCAAGACACCAACCCGGCTGAAAATAATGGAAGAAGAGAGAATTGAACCAGAAATTGCAAAACTTGGAGAGGATGCGATGACTGAGGAAGAAAGGGAAAAGTTACCCACATGCTACTATGTGCAAAACGATATGCTGATGAACAACCAAATAGTAGGAAAAAGGAATAGAAAGACCCCAGCACCACCTCTTAAGCCAATTCAAGCACTCAAAGAGCCCTTAAGTCTTATCAAAGATTGCATCGGACCACTGCCTAACATGAAATCAGGTCACCAATATTTGCTAACCAGTTTGTATTCTTCAACTCGTTTCCCTGAAGCTAGGCCTATCAGGAACGTTAAGACTTCAAATGTCTTGAAGGCATTGACGAAGTTCTTTGCTTTGTGCGATTTACCCAAAGTGTTTCAATCTGACCAGGGAACCAACTTCAAGGCAAGACAATTAAAACAAGTGATGGGCCAACTGGCAATGAACACTGTTACGGTCATATGTTATGGTGTGAGAACACTAGTTCACATGGATGGTTCTGTGAACTGGGATCACGTGGGAGTGTTTGGTCAGCGGGCATGAGAAAGGTTAGGAGAGACAGAGTGTGTGAGAACCAGTCAGAGAGAGAGACTGGGGGAGTTGAGATTTGAGCATGGTCCAATACGGTCAGGTCGGACCAAGGTGGGCTGCCATGTAAAGAAGGGATTTGAGAGCTGAATGGAAAATGTATACACCCTGAGGAAGACGGACTGAGGTGTGTGGACTTTGAATAATATGAAACCCACTAGATAGTTGTCAACCATATTTTTATATAAGTCGAAAATGTTGTTATTAAACTTGTATTGAAACGAATCCAGTGTTGATGAATATTTCTACGTACAGTGTGGTTAATATCTGTGGCCATGGGCGGACCTAAATTCCCGTAGACACGATGCCGCCACAGTGGGGGCCCCGTCTAAAACCTATTGAGCCATTTGATCAAAGTCAGCAAACTTCTTGACTCAAGTTTTATCATAATTTGGATGCTGAGGTAGCTGTGTCGGAGGTAGCTGTGTCGTAGATAGCTGTGTCGTAGGTAGATGTGTTGGAGGTAGCTGTGTCGGAGGTAGCTGTGTCGGAGGTAGCAGTGTTGGTGTCACTCTGGATAGTGTTGGTGCCTGGAGTAACGTGACTTTCAATACCGGAGTTGGCTAAGTAGGTGTGACTTTTGATGCTACAGGTGACTGGATTAACATGACTTTCAGTACTGGAAATAGCGGTTGTGACATGATTTCGGATACAGGAAGTATTGGCAGAACGAGGGATACTAGACGGTAGCTGTGTTCGCAGAACAGACGATATAGTGACCGTGGAGTTACTACTGACACTGACAGACGATATAGTGACCGTGGAGTTACTACTGACACTGACAGACGATATAGTGACCGTGGAGTTACTACTGACACTGGATTTATCATTTATTCAGAGTGACTAGTGACTGAAATTGTTGTTTTCAGAAGTACTATGAATATGGATTTGTAGCTGAGTGAAACGGTAAAGTAGATCTATAGATTCTTGTTGTATTAAGACATTTTATAAAGTATATTAGATCTATAGATTCTTACTGCTTTAAGACATTTTTTTATAAAAGTATATTGTAACTGAAGCACTATAGTATAGTATAGAAATGGGATTGCAAAATTTGGAAGAAATTAAACAAAGGAGCAGGGATTGGAAGGGGAGGATGCAAAGAAATGGATTATAGAGGAGCACAGGGTGGCACGAGAAGAGGAATGGGATAGAAGGAGGAGGGAGGAAAATGAAGAAAGGGATAACCGGGCTTTTTAGCGGAGAGGAGGAGAGAAAAAGGTTAGAACACATTAGAAAAATGGAAGAATTGAAAGCGAGTGAGGGACTGACCCCAAGGGTGGAACAAAGGAACACGGGGTGCTCAGGAAGTAAACTACCCATGTTTGATGGGGTAGGAGATTATTTAGAATTTTTTCTAATTCGATTTGAAGATGAAGCGTGACATAATGAGTGGGCAGTAGAACATTGGGGGTTATGAATTAAGAAAACTAATATCACATTCTCTGTGCTATGCAGGGAGTGGATAGGGCGTAGAGGCCTCCTATGAGGAAGTAAACACTGCCTCATCAAGACATTTTGGGCTAACCGCTCAAGGGTATAGAGAAAAAGTTGCCAGGGGTGAGACCGGAAAAAAGAGAGAGCATGGTAGCATATGCAGATAGGATTAGCCACTATCTGACCAGATGGGTAGAACTCTCAAAAACTGAAAAAAGTTATGAGACGCTATTTGAGCTCACCGTAGTAGATAAAATACTACAAACAGTAAGCGTGGAGGTTGTGGAGCACGTATTGGTGAGTGGTAGTTTAGACCTTAAGTCGGTCATTAAAACGAGTGAGGGCTACATGGCGGCATACCCTAACGGTGACATTGACACGGGAAGGTAGACCGGTCACAGGGAACCAGAGAGTTCAAGGGAGGGGTGAAGAATGTAGATGAGGAAACAATTATCAATGGAGGGGAGCAAAAGATGACTAAAAGGGGGTTTTGCTGGGGGTGGGGAAGATATTGTGATCAGGAGGGGAGAAGTTAATGATAATGGCGTTAGAGTTAGGGTTGTACGGGACACGGAGTGCGGAATCGTGGGGATAAGGGAATCCCTACTCCAAAAGGGCTGTTTGACAAAAGAAATGTACGAGGAGCTGAAAAGTTTTTATTCAGGGTTTACTGAACCTAACATTATTTTGGACTTCTGTAAAGGCATGAAACATCTTGTTCAGATTGATATCACAGACAGAGCAAAGTCAAGTTAGAGACAGACAACTTGCTCTTGGTGAATTCTGTCTTCCTCTAATGCCAGAATGGGTATGGGACACAATTAAATAGCAGTTCTGAAGGGATATGTTAAAGCAGGTGAAAAGATGAAAAAAATACCACTGTTAAACAGTGTCATTATACAGCTGTCATCTTTGAATCCTGCATTGCAGAAGTCTTCAACAACAGCTGCTGCATTAGGGAAATTAGTTAATTAGATTTAATATTAATTTCGTAACACTCATTTAGTCTCTTTCATCCCACTCACGCAGATAAGCAGTGGTTGATAAGTGATTGAGCCTGGTTAGCAAGTGTTAGGTACCACCCAGTCACCCACCCCTCCCACGCTTGGCATGAACCTGTAGAGAGGCTACCCGTGGATCACAGTGAATTATCACTGTGCCCCACCCCCCTATTCATGTCTCGACGGGTTGAGGGTACACCTCTGACCTGGTTTTCGCTTAGCCCCCTTTTATATGTATTCCCTAGAATGTTCTGGGTCTATTAATTACTTTCCAAAAGTGTTAGTATAAGTAGAGGGTAAACAAATACGAAGAAGAATAAGGAATTACAGAGCAATTACTCACATCGCACGAGAAGAGTACCCAGCTAGACCGACCCCTATTGTCATTGTCAATATTATTGTTACCTGTTATTGTAAAAGCAAACGCTATTGCCTATTTGTGAGTGTTTATCTCTTTTAATTATTAACTTAAGTTATTAATATATATTGTTATATTAAGTTAAGCGTTATCAAATTATACTATTACTTTCTAACCATAGATATCGTGTGGTTACTTGTCATTTATTTGTTATTATTAAATTCTGTATTGTACAGTCATTTACTGTGTTTTATCTTTCTTTTTATATTACGTGCTGTGTTAATCACACTTGCGGACGTAACAGCGAGAGGAAGCTTTGAAGTGTGTTCAAATCTGTCCATATTTCAGGTATTATTTGTATAGTTTATTATTGTAATTAGTATTAGAGTTGGCTGCCCACCAAAACTGCTTAACATTATACAGTCATTCCATGATGGTATGAAAGGCACGGTGCAGTATGACGGATCAACTTTCCCTCCATGTGATATCCTCAGCAGAGTCAAACAGGGCTGTATCCTTGCCCAGACACTCTTTGGCATCTTTTTTGCCTGTCTGTTGAGACATGCCTTTGGAACCTCAACCGAGGGGATCTACCTACATACTCGTTCTGATGGTAATCTATCAATCTGGCCAGGCTGAAGTCAAAGAGGAAGATATGAGAAACAGTCATTAGCGACATGCTTTTTGCAGATGATGCTGCCATAGCTACTCACAATGAAGCAGATTTGCAAAGCCTAATGGACCGCTTTGCCAAGGCCGACAGCGACTTCGGCCTAACCATCAGCCTCAAAAAGACTAACGTGATGGTCCAGGATGCTGATCCACCCAACATCACCATCAATGGTTGCCAACTTGAGGCCGTGGAATACCTTGGCTCCAATATCACCAACAACCTGTCCCTTGATTCCGACCTAGACATAAGGATCGGCAAGGCCTCCACAACTCTGGCCAGGCTCTCAAAAAGATTCTGGAACAACAAAAAGCTGACCATCAGAACCAAATTTGCTGTGTACCGTGCATGTGTGCTAAGCACCCCCTTTATGCCAGTGAATCCTGGACCCTATACTCCAGACAAGAAAGGAGATTGAGTGCTTTCCACATGCGCTGTCTTCAGCGCATCCTGGGAATCGCCCGGCAGGACCATGTCACCAACAATGAGGTGCTACAACAGGGAAAAATACAAAGCATGACAATTCTTCTCCGCCAGCATCAGCTCAGATGATTGGGACATGTGCACAGATTGGAGGATGGCAGAATCCCAAAGACATCCTCTACTCTGAGCTAGCCAAAGGAAAGAGGACTACAGGCCGGCCTCACCTCCGTTACAAAGATGTCTGCAAGAGAGACCTCAAAGCTATTGGCATTGACATAAATAGTTGGGAGGAACTAGCTGGGGACATGTACAGATGGAGACAGGCATTGACTGCCGGGCTAGAAGCAGGAGAAAGAAACCTGCAACAGGTCGCAGACGTAAATCGCCTTAAGAGGAAAAGGAGAGCAAATCAGCCAACCACAAATACTACCTTTCAGTGTCAGAAGTGCAGCAAAGGCTGCCATTTCGCGAGTGGGCTTGTACAGCCACAGTAGAAGCTGCAAAGCCATGCGCGCAAATTCCACAGGAGCACAAAAAATTCAGTCGTCTTACGAGACATAAGGAAGCCAACAACAGTATTAGAGTTAGATCTAAAGTTTTTCATATTAACAGTTTTGTATTCATTTATTAATGTTAGTGTTATTATTAGCAAGTTAAATGTAGGTTATATCATTTGTTTATTTTAGCCAGTATAGATGGAGTAAAAGTCAAAGTATACAAGCAGAGGTGTGGTACGCTGCTAAGATCAAAGAAAAACTTCACAGGAAGTTAGAGCTGACCATTAAGACGAACGGAGGGAGTCGACGTGTTACATAGGAGAAGAATGTTTCAAGACGGACGAAACATTGAGTTGTGCCGTAAGAGAAAGCCACAAGGGAAGTGGAGTCATTAGCAACCCTTTTACATTTCTAGAATTGTTTTGTACTTAGATCTTTTATTATTTTTGTTGTACTCGTAATTGTTTGAGTTATATTTATAACTTTATTTTATGTAAGTATTTTGTATTTTTTATGTAATTAAATATAGTTGTATATCGTAGGACAGGAGGTGTTTTGTAGTTATTTTATACATGTCTAGTTACATTATTTTATATATATAGGTTACAGGCAATGTGTGAAATCATGCATTCTATAGAATGCCTAGGCAATGTATAGAATGCCTGATGGTTTCAGGCAAAGTATGAAATTTGTAAAACTTTTGCATACTTTGCATAGGCAATCTATAGAATGCCAGATTTTGTTTAGGCAAAGTGTAAAAAGAGCACAATAAAAGACTTTATTGATAATTACATATTTTAAAGTGGAAGTAATACAAAATGGTGAGCTCCAGTATGACAGCGGTCCCACGGTGGGCAAAAGAAACGCTTCAAAGACACCCTGAAAGCCTCAATGAAAGCGTTTGCCATCAATCCAGACACGTGGGAACGAGCTGCAATGGACCGATCCACCTGGCGCTCTTCCACCCACGAAGGTGCCAAGTCATGCGAGGCAAACCGGATCACCGCTGCAGAAAATAAGAGGCAAGCCCGAAAAGCCCATGCTGTCAACCCTCTTTGGTACCCCTGTGAATAACAATGAGGACGACAGTGAATTTCCTGTACATCAACAACGTAAATCAACATGGACCCCTCCTTCTGATCAATCTAAAGCGCTCGACCTTTACATTAAAAGTAGGGAAAACCAAATCCAAAACCTTCGCCAAACTCCTCTGAACAAATCAAATTTATCGAAAGAAGAATGGCGAGCACTTTTCCAACTGAAGAAACGCCAAGACATTGTAATCAAGCCGGCAGATAAAGGTGGAGCTGTGGTGGTGTGGGATAAGAGACTTTACATTGAAGAGGCCTCTGAACAATTAAATGATGCAACTTTTTACAACCCAAGGACAAACGATCCTATTATTTCTAACAATGAAATTGTTAAGGAGACCATTGAAGAACTTATAGATTTGGTCAATTACCATCTTCTGCAAAACATTTACATATTTATGACAGTGATCTTGGTAAACCATGCTTATATTTATTACCAAAAAATACACAAGCTGGGAAACCCTGGAAGACCAATTGTCTCCGCCTTCTCTTGTCCTACCAAATTAATTTCAGATTTTTTGGATACTGTCTTTCAAGCTATTGTTGCAAATTTACCATCATATATTAAGGACACTAGCCATATGATAAAATCTCTGGATTCCTTGGCTTTACCTAATGAAGATCATATACTATTTACAATGGACGTTTCTTCATTATGCATGTCAATTCCTCATGCTGATTGATGGCCTCTCTGCAATCTCATTTTTTCTTAACAAGAAGGCGAATCTCAAGATCCCCGCAGGTGCCATACTACGATTGACTGAGCTGGATCTTAATTTAAAACTCGTTTTGAGTTCAACAGGCAGTTTTTTTATCAAATTAGTGGAGTTGCTATGGGAACGAAGATGGGACCAAGTTACGTATGTATTTTTCTGGGCCATTTGGAACACCTATGGAGTGAAAATTACAAAGGTATCTTTCCAGAGTACTACAGGAGATACATTGACGATTGTATAGGAATAACAAAAATGGACAGGCAACAATTGCAAAGTTTCATTGACTTCGTTGGTAATTTTCATTCTTCAATCAAATTTACTTCAACCATCCATAGGAGTGCTGTCAATTTTTTGGACATACAAATTAAATTAAAAGAAAACAAAATATCAACATCAATATTTTACAAGTCTACAGACAGCCATAGTTTCCTTATGTACACATCGTCCCATCCTCAATCTTGTAAGAACGCTATTCCATTTTTGCAACTATTGAGACTTAAAAGACTCTGCAGTGATGAGGCAGACTTTTTGGAGAAAAGTAATGAAATGCTTGATTTTTTTCAAAGGAGGTCATACCCAGAAACCGTTTTAATATCCTCTGTCAATCGAATTAAAGGCATGACTAGACAGGACACATTTACATCATCTGTTTCTGATCAATGTGATCGATCCAAATTTATTTTAACTTTTCATCCCCATAATTTTAAAGCCCGCCAGGTGATTCTCAAAAACCGACCAATCCTCATGGCTGACCCTCTAACTCAGCAGGTCTTCAAAAAACCTCTTTTTGCTTTCTGGAGAGATAGAAGCCTGAGAGATATACTTGTAAGAAGTCACCTTCCCACAATGAAAGCACATATTGGAACAAAAGGTTGCAACCGTAACCCTTGCAATACTTGTCCATGTGTGATTGAAATTAACCAAATTTCTTTCCCTCTTGAAAACTTCATAATAACTTGCACAAGTCGCAACGTGATTTATGCAATTCTTTGCAAGAGGTGTAATAAAATTTACGTGGGTGAGACAGGTCGTCGTCTTGGAGATCGGTTTCGAGAACACCTGTATAATGTAAATAAACAAGCTCAATGTCCTGTATCTAAACATTTTAACAGTGTTGACCATGACGGTATTTCAGATGTTGCAGTTACTGGTAACTGGTAAATTGGACTTATTGTGATATTCGAATATCGTTGAACAGAGTCTAAATTATCCAGAAAGCAACACTCATCTTGTCTGAGTTTTTTTGGCCCAAGATGAATAAGGAGATCATTGAATATGTAAAGACATACTCGATATGTCAGAAGGCTCGGCCTCCGGGGAAAATTAAACCTATAGAGCTTGGGCACATGCAGATCACTGGAGTACCATTCAGGAAGGTAGCAATAGACATCGTTGGACCCCAACAAATGACCAAGAACAAAAATAGGTATATCTTAATATTAATTGAAATGGCTACCAGATGGCCTGAGACAGTGCCATTAAAGAGAGTAACTGCAAAAGAAGTATGTGAGGCATTATATTCCATTTTCACCACAATGGGTATCCCAGAAGAAAGTTTGTCAGATAATGGACCATAATTCTCGTCGGACTTGTACGCCCAAGTGTGCAAATTACTCAACATAAATATCAGCCACTTGTCAATTTATCATCCTCAGTCAAATGGAATGGTGGAGAGGTTAAATGGAACACTAAAGTCGATGTTAAGGAAAGTAGCTATGGAAGGGCTAGAAAACTGGGATAATATACTAGTGACAAAATTTATTAGACTCACAATTCTCTGTTACACCCAAACACTATAACACGACACTGTAAACACTGACACCAGAGGATATAGGCCGAGCTGAGAGGAAATTCTACCAAAAATTCTAACAAAAGGTTACTGGCAAATACTAATACACAAAGATAGTCAGGAATATGCAGCATTTCAAGGGCCAGATGAGTTATATCAATTTAAATACATGCCCTTAGGATTTTATCTACTGCCCCAGCAACATTCAATAGAATCATGAGAAAACTCTTAATTCAGTTAGATAATGTAGAGACTTATTTTGATGACATGTGTATATACAGAGGACTGGGAAAAACATGTTAAGTTTTTTAAATCCTGAAGAAATCGGGGTTTACAGTTAAATCAAGTAAAATAGAGATAGGTAAAGAGTCAATCGAGTTGCTGGGACATAGACCGGGGCAGGTTTCATGAAAACAATATGAACAAAGTGCTGAAAATTGAACGACCAAACAATAAGAAACAAGTAAAAGGATTAGTTGGTCTGATCTCATACTACAATAAATTTATATCCAACTTTCAACTTTAACAGCACTATTGACAGACCTGACAAAAAAAGGTCGACTTAACAAGATATGTTTGGACTAATGAATGCCAACAATCTCATTTGATATAATTGATAATATTTAATAAATAACCCTATTTTGGTTCTCCCCGACATTGAGGAACCGTTCAGTTCGTAGAGATGCGTCAATGAAGTGACTGGGAGCATGTTTAATGCAGAAGAGAGACAATATGCTCCATCCTATTAAATATATCAGTCGTAAACTGATGGACAGGGAGACGAGATATTCAACAATTGAGAGGGAATGCTTGGCCATAGTATGGGGAATTCAGAAATTATCTTACTATTTAATGGGGCCAAGATTCACGCTCCAGTGTCATCACCAAGTGTTAAAGTAACTAAAAACGACTAAATTTGAAAATTCTCGAGTGTGCAGGTGGGCGTTTATGTTACAGGAATACAATTTTGACATTGAATATAATAAAGGTGAAGATAATATTATTGCTGACTTTTTATCTCGACAACAAGTAGATATGGCAGTTGATGTTTGATGGTTATAAATAAAATTGCGGTCCAGTTACAGCGACCAGGAGACAGACTGATCAAAAGGACAAATGGGCAAATAAAAGAAGTTACTTCTGAGGAAGGAGCATAAAACCAAAATGAGAACCGCTGCAAATGGGTCGGAGAAAAATTAGCCGTGTGCCCAACAGAGCATTGTTTTGATTCGAGAGTGTGTGATGATAACCTGGACACACACATCACAACAGACAGAATTCATGAACATGCCTACTGTCACGGTCGGATGTTTTGGTGTGAGTGAGCGCGGGTTGTCCTTTGAAGAGTTCGGGCTGTTTATGGTGCGCGTCTCTGTTTCAGACACCATGGCGCACGATCGTATTATGAATTGTTTTCAGATTGATGCACTTCATGTGGGGCATGATAAGAAGTGGGCTGCGTCGAGAAGGTGTAAGAGAGAAGCGCTATGCTAAGTTTTATGTATCGTAGAGAGGAGGATTAAGTGAGTCTGAACTGTCCAGTATTTGGTTTTGGAATAGTATGATATAGACCGTTATAATGATATAGTAGGTGGTAACGTGATTAAAGATATTGAACTGAACTAATAGTGTTCGTTTATACCTCTAACTTCAAGTGTTAGTCGTGCGTTAGCATGAAGTGATAATGTGTTTTCCTGACCCAGCAGACTTGACGGTCAGTGATCTCTGTGGCCAGTCGCGACCTAGAAGTAATCAGACCATGACACACAGGAGTGGTAGTAAAAAGATAAGGGGTAATTGAGTCTGACAATTTCGGTCTGACCAAGAACAAATATGGACATGACGTTACAGATGAGGGAATCCGTGCCATCCGCCGAGTTACGGCGACCAGGGGACAAATTTGAGCACGAGTTATTCACAAGTGTTACTATTACTCATGATAAGGATTATGGGTTTTCTCATGGAAAAGGTGGTTGAACCTTTTGGGATCTGGCAGGTTGTTGGATAGGTTGAGTTACACTATGTGAACATTTAAAGGTAGAGGTCATGAACTGTGGAACAGGGGTCATGAGGATAGCGACACCAGTCATAGTATTAATAGAGTAACGTGGGAAGGCCCATGTAAAGTGAGAGTACTAAAGATCAGTCTTTATAATGATTTTGGTTATGGGAGACAAACGAAATATACCACCATCGTAGCAATCACTACAATTTTTTTTCACTGTGTATGACCTCAAGTATGTAGGTATGTAGGTATAAAGGTATGTCTGTGGTGTGACAGAAAGGGCCATGTTGAGGTTGAGTGCCGTGCTAAGAGGAAATACCTCGCTCACCACCACGACTCACCTAATTCCGGACAACCCCAGGTCTACCTGGTTACCAGGAATTTGTGGCTCAGACAGCGTCACCTTGTGCACCACAACAAGATGGCAGGGACCTGGTGACCAGTCACAACACACATATCTGGCAGCACCCAACACGGTAGCCACCTCGTGTGAGGCGCAACAGGTCACCTCATACACCGAGGCCCTGTAACGACACTCATTGTGGTACGGCCTGCCACGGCGAGATCAACGAACGTCAAATCAAGCGCCGTAACCATTTGACTCGGTGGGGGTTCAACAGCCGTACACCCGCTAGCACGATGTTTAGAGAGCCTGTCATGACTGAACGGGGTCAAGACAGGGATGAATTGGGTCTTGGAGCCAAGAGTCAAACGGGTGTGACCACAACACACCATGACCACACGCCCAAGCACAAGCTGACTCATCATTTCAGCCACAAGCCAGAGGGCACGTGGCCCCCAGAAGACCTCGGCTATGACACGAACCACGCAAGAAATGGACAGGTCACGACTGAGATAAGGCCATCTCCGCAAGCCAAGCCGCGAAGTCCCTTATGCTGCAGTCCTCCAACCGTGACGATGAGGTTATCATCTCTACAGGGTGACGCAGAGACCAGCAACCCGATGCAGGAGTGGACCTACCGCCATCCGGGGTACCGCGCAGGTCAGCCCGTATCGCCCAACATGCCAAAACGGACACGTAGACATTTCTGGTTGCCACAGAATTTGACATTTCTTAGTTTCATATTGCTTCTATTTTAATTATTAAGCTAGTGTCTAACTTTAGACCACTGCATTCTTGTGTTTAATATCAAAGTTCATAGGTTTTAATTGTTATTAAATTAAATAAATTCAAGATATCATGTTGTTCCCAAATCCAAGCAATTTATAATCACATCTGACATGACAGATTTAATATTATAGTTAAACTGTTCCTGAACATGGAATGCAAGGTTTTGTAAGGTCTAAGATTATGACCAGGCATATTTTGTCATTATGTGTGATATGTTTTTCTTTGTTTGCTTCGGCAAAACAATATTTTTGACCAGCGAGGGCGCTGGCATTCAGGGGCCTGGGGAAACTGTAGCCTTAGCAGTCCGCTTTAGTGACCTTCACGGTTTAGTGCAGGGTTACTCCAGCCCTCGTTGTGGCGGGAGTTCACACAGAGCGACTGACCAACTACCCGTGTTTACTGCACTGGGAGGTCAGTCCCGTGATTAGCGGGGACACACCGGTGGGCGAGTTACACACTGCCCCTGGTCTGTGTGAGAGGAGAGTGTGAGTTGGATAGTGTTGAGGTAGCGCTTGGAGCGATGACTGATTTGTTAACTTGTTCATGGCCCATTCTTGTAATTCCGAAATAAACTGTTTGATATCCTAACCAAGTGAATTGAACTTCATTGTTTCTAATTTAACTTAGCCACCACTCGGCTACAAGTAGTTATAACTTTATATGTCAAACTTGTAAATTTTGTAATGATGAATTTGGGTAAGAAATTATCTTTGAGAACTCAGGTCATGAGTATAAGACTATATAATGATGATTATGATGTTTGTAATGTTTATGATTATGATGTTTATAATGATTATGATGATGGGTTTTATGATTAATGATTATGTAATCAACGACTATGTTAGTTATGCATTTCCTGTGTGGCAGGAGCGATAGGCTGTGTACAAAGAATTAGAACTGTGGGTATGGATGAATAAGGTATCTCCATAACACAGGTCCCATGATGGGGACAGTGTAGTCAAAACTAAACTTGTACTTGACAGTAGTGAGTGGCCCTATGCATAATATTTTAGTATGGTTTTGTTTACAGATAAAAAAAAATTTCTTCAAACTTGCATTTGTATATAGTTAAGATGTTTTTGTGCGGTTGTAAATTACAGTGATTCCATACCCTGACTAAATGTGATATTCTACACGGTAGTAGAATCTAAGGGAAGGGGGGGACATGACTACGAAAGGTGAACCGTGAACACAGTAAAAATAACTATGTAAATAACGGGGTCGATTCTGCCAGTATGTAAATAATAAATAGGGATGTGACTGAGCTGATGAAAATCCGCATCCGTCAGATTCGGATTTGGCAAATTTAAATCCGTCGGATTCGAATGCGGATTTGGTCAACACTTGGCTAAAAGGGTGTATACCAAATTTTCAGTCCCGTGCATAACAATGAGGATTTTTAGCATTTCTTTTTGCATGAACTATTACAAAGCACAGTTAGCCACATTGTTAACGAATCATCAGTACAAGATGCTTTGCATAAAATAAAATTCTCCTTAACATTTAATTTGACAAAGCGCGGTAATGCGCGCCAAGCCTCTATTACCAAAGCTCGGTAAAGCGCGCCTCGATAGTACTCACTCTTTTTTTATTAGAAATGAAATCACAGAAAGTAAAAACTATTTAGTGCGGGATATAAGATGTATTTGACTTCCGGCAATGGCGACGATTGCCTTCGCTCGTGTTTTGGCTCGATTCGTGAAGTTTCGGGGTAGTTTTTAAGTGTTTTTTTTTAATGTGATTTTGCTATACTTTTTTGTAAAAATAATAGTACTAAACTACAGGTAAAATAGTATTAAACTCAAAACGGTCTTTTGGATAATTTAAAATAACCATTCTTATCCTAAAAGATGAAGTCAGTATGACAATAACATTATAAATAAATTTACAGCAATTTTTTTAATTTTATAACCAGTCGATCGCGATACGGGAAATCCTTACGGGACTGAGGCGGAAGTTTACCGAAAACCTTATATTTCTTATCTAATTTTCATGCACAAAAAAAGAATGTATTTGTATTAAATACGGCCGTGTTTGATCTGAAAACGGTAATTTTTCAAATTCGAATCCGATGGAATTTTTTTTAAAAAATCCGTCGGATTCGAATTTGCTAAAAAAACGTCAAAGTTTGAATGTCGTCGAATTCGAACTTCATCACATCCCTAATAATAAATCATGGCGTTCAAGGTGAACTGAAACTGCTTGCTTGTACTTGTATTCTAAATGTCTTACGTTTGACTATAATGAACAAAAAAACACTGAAAACACTCAATACACCATATTGGCGACGAGGAAAAACGTCACATTGGTTACGAGGAAAAATGACACATTGGCGACAAGGAAAAACGACACATTGGCGATGAGGAAAAATGTTGTATGAGCAATTAGTAAATACGCCACATTGACGACGAGGAAAACCGCCACATGGGCGATTAAGAAATACGTCAAATTTGCGACGAAGATGAACGTCAAACATTTGTCACATTGGTGACAATAAATAAAGATAAGTAAATTAGAAAGGACGAGAAAAACGCCACATTCACTTTCACATTGGCGAATAGGATTGGCGACGTCATTAAAATTATATGTCACGTTGATGACAATATATAAATAAGTACACATTAAAATTATAAAGAATGTTTAAACTTAAACAGTATGATGAGAGTTTGGAGCCATTCTCAAACTACAAAGAAAGGCTCGACGCTTACTTTATGGCGAACGATACTGCTCCCATGAAGCAAACAGCAGTACTTCTATCGTCAATAGGTCCTAAATTGTATAATTTATTAAGGTCCTTGACGACACCACAACTGCCATCCACAAAATCTTATAATGAATTGTGTAAAATTCTTCAAGATCACCTGTCCCCGGCTCCACTGCAGATTGTGGAACGTTTTAAGTTTCACAGACGAATTCAACAGGAAGGGGAAACAGTGAGCACATTCCTTGCAGAAATCAGAAAGTTATCCGAATACTGAAACTTTAAGGATAGTCTTGAAGAAGCCTTAAGGGACAAGTTTGTGGAGGGCATCAGAGATGACACAATTCAGAGAAGGTTACTACAAGAAAGAAACTCATCTCTGGATAAAGCAGTTGAATTGGCCTTGGCTATGGAGCAAGCCACACTAAATAACTTACTTTAGTGATTGTGAAGAATGGCGCACATAACATTTTTTTCTAAACCTTGTGCATTAATTATTAATATTTTTTTTATCTCCAAGGGCATGTACAGAGGACTGTTAGGCAATGTAGGGTTAACTTTAAAAGCAGCAAATAAACTAAATTAAAGACAATAGCAAAGTTGTTGTCATCTTGACATGTTCACTTACATGAGGGTATGAGCCATTAATCAGTTGGGTTTTTTTCAAATATAAAATTAATTTCAGGTTGTCCGAAAGGTTTTGTCAAACAACCTTGTTTGCTGCCTTAAGCTCTCTCCACTCACAAAGTTTAGAGAACTGACAGAAATTACACTTCCAACAATCTTCAACATCTATGCCTCTAGTTCCTCTCTGGCCATTCCACCACTGTTTTTGCTCTGTGAAAACTTTTTGGATAGAATTTGTGTCCAGAACAGTGTTGACAATGGAGATCACAGCCTTTGTGTCTTGATGAATATATTCAATTTTAGCTTCTTTTATACAAGTCATTGACTGCATCTGAAAGAAAAATAAATATCTTAGATAATTATTATAATAGAATTATACTGAATTATAAAACATTTTTAACTGGAGGTGTGTGTGTGATTTAAAACTAACTCAGAAAAAAGTTATGATGGTAAAACACCAGTTAGCAAAAGATACATGAAAATAATAGAGCCAGGAGTTTTCCAGGAGAAAACGAAACAAGGAGTTTTACAATGAGTTGTTTTTGTTTTTTTTAAATATTTTTTTAACAATTATTTTAGGAGATTTCCTGGAGTTTTAGGAGTGTGTAGGTAGAGAGTATAGTAAACTACTTGTGCCAACCTGATCCAAGACTGCATCTACCACACTGCCAAGTGAGCCATTGGAAGATATGAAATTAGCTCCTAGACCATTCAGATGACATTTTAGTCCTTGGCTCAGTTGAGTATTCATATTTAGTTTCAGGTGAATAGCCATCAAATCTTTGTTCATTTTACCTTGAACTAGCTCATTAAAAAGTTGTGCATATAATGCCACCTAATGGAAACAATAAACAACTCTTAATGGGGGAAAAAAAAGAGAAAGAAAAGAAAATGACTGTCTTCTTAGGAAATTATAATAATGTGGAAAAGAGTGCACTATTTTTTTAATGACAAATCTTAAATAATTATATTTGTCAAAATCTTTACTAACAAGGTTTACCAGTTAAAGACAAGTTTTAAAATGTTACAAAATTTAAATCCAGCATAAAAGAATAATAGTTTTCTACTAATGTCTTATGAAATAAAAAATTCTTTATGCTAATCATTGTAACCAAATCAACAAAATCCTTGATGAATTATACATGTTCTATTCAACCTTTGCTAACCTGAAATGTATCCTTCTCTTGCTGTCCTTTTTTAGGAGGATATAATGACTTTCTGGTTTTAAGCTCAGAAATTGCTATGGAATAATGATGAAGATCAAACTGCAACTCATCAATAATGCCACAGACAAAAATATCTCCTCCAAATGGAATCCCGAACACTGGGATTTCCCTGGCTAATTTACGTCCTTGATGAAAAGCTGACACAGCAAACTGCAAGTTCAAGAGTTTTAATGCCCACTCATCTTCTTTTGTTTCAATTTTTACTGGCACAGGAACTTGAATCTCCAATTCTATGGATGCCAATAAATATATATTTTTTTAAAATTAAATTAAATGATGAAAGTAGTTTTTAAATTGGTTAACTTACAAAATAATTTTTCATGAAGAATAATGGAAGTGAAAACACCAAGTAAGCCCACATTACTCAAGCACTAATCATAATGGTCAAGTGTCAAAACTAGTTTTTTCTACTAACAAAATATTTCCATACCTCGAGCCAAGTGAATATCTGAACCCTTCTCTTTAGTTTCAGCTTGTTCAGGGGTCTCTTTCAAGCTAACTTGCATCCCTGGCAAAGCTCGAATGAGATAAACTTCAGGAGAAAGGTCATATAAGAGCTGCTGTTCACACCTGGAAAATCATGAGTATATTAGATTTGTCTCTGTTATTGACATTTAGTATGAACCTATATTATTTCATATTGGCACAATCTATTTAACTGTAAATAATCCAATGAAGCAAGATTATCACACTTACATTCAAACAATCTTCTATGCATATGTTTCTAAATTGTTTACCCCTCCACACAACAAGATTATGCTATATGACTATATGTTATCAGGATGCATTTATCAAATAAATGAACAAAAAGACTAAATTTATCCTTTCAACCTAATGCTAGGTTTAAAAAATTGAAACTGTGCATTATTATCTTTGGATATAGGACATGCACAACAGAAAAAATATATTTAAAAATCACACACACACACACACACACACACACCAAAACACTCTTTGCCCATCCATAAAAATTAAAAATCTGATTCATTTTGAGATCAGATGAATGAATTTTAGGATTTAAAAAAAATTAATTCCTATTATCTCTTATTTAATTTGACAGTTATTTTAATATTGTCTAAATAAATGTTGCTTATTCAACTGATTTTAAGTTAAGTGAGGTTATTTTAGAAAAAAAAATCTCAATTATATCGATTGGAATTTATAGGATTTTCAACTACTCCCAAAGTAAAATCAACCATTAGGCTTTAATAAAAATTATTGTAAAAAAATGAAATAATAAACAGATGTACTAAACCTTAGAATAGTCTATCTAAATTATTGAGCAATATACATTTCATACTTTTAATGTTAAAATTTGGACAACTCTTGCAATACTCATATGTCTTTTTTATGTTGGTGTCTAATAACCTGGACCTGTAAAGTGTGATTCAGGTGAGACCTTTAGGGGTAATGCTAATACAGTATTTTATGGACTAAAAAGCGCAATGGACTATAAGGCACTATGGACTATAAGAGGCACCTTAAATTTTAGCAATTTTTTTTTAAAATAACATTTTAATTTTTTTAAACATTAATTTTGAGTACCAGGTATAAGACACGCCTGAATTTTGGAGGCAATTTTTCTAATAAAAAAGTGTGTCTTATAGTCCAAAAATACATTGTTTTTTACATTTTCTTCAGAGTCACAATGAGACATTTTGGAATCTTTCGTTATTTATTATACACATAATTTCATGTTACAAAAAAAATGCAAGGAAACCATCAGTGCGCGGCACTATTTTTAATAACAAGAAATGAATGAAGCAATCTGATTAACTGGTACAACAACCAACCAGAAAATTAAGGGTCTTAAATTATCACCGCCCATCTGTCTGCCTTTCGTCTTTCTGGCCCAACTTAGTTGGCTCCATTGTCTCCTAAGGGTTAAAAGAGGTTTTTTAAGTTGAAAAAGTCAAGCATTCATGGAAAAATCAACATAACACAGGCGCTGTATGCACTGAACAAGAAGTTACAGAGCCAGTGGCAGTTTGCCAGATTTGCATATGACAATGTCAGGGCATGAACAACCAAGTTCTCTCAAACAAACTTCTGCCCTGCCATTTAACCAACAAGCACACCATTTAGTAACAAGTGTTGCTACAGGAAGAATGTAGTGTTTCAGTGACAAAGTTACTTTTCAAATTTTTTCACAATGAGCAGTGCATTTCTGAGTTCAACGCTTTCTAGGAAGATAAATGAAAAAACAGAAAAGCTTAGAAAATGTTTTACAATATTTCTAGCCACCTTTCCTAAGATTTACTAGATGTTTTAGCAGATCAAATGCTTTTTTGAAGCATATATCTTTGTGTTAAGATCTTATCCAACATCCTCACTGACATTAAGAATTTCAGTTATATCCTTACTCTAGCCAAATGTTGCTTGGATTTGTAAGGTGTGAGAACAAGTAGGAGAAGCTTATATCTTGTTTGTATTAATACCAAAGTAATACCAAGATTTAGCTGACTGCATACTTTGTAGTTTTTAAAATAATTTGTGTATGTGTGTGTGGAGTGCTAGCGGCAGACCAGCTTCAACAAGACTCTACCTCCATTAGAGTATGACTTCCGGTTGTTCAAAATGGCGGAATCTAAATTTCTCTGCTGTCATTAAAAGACAAAAATAATCAAGCGCTTGAGAAATATACAACATACAAATGTAAATTGAGGAAAAATTAAAGATATGAAGGAACTGATCTTCAAATTGAATTCCCTCTATGCTCTTCTGGTTGTATTTTACTTGGAATTGTCATTTTGTGGCTGTTAATACTATTAATATTAATCCGGAAGTTGTCTCACAGCTATCACCAGTGGCTCATAGAAACTGCAACGTGCGCAGTGGCCACACCCCGGGCAACGGCTTTGAATGGCTGGCTAAACCTGGTGAGGGTAGCCGACGGGTCTCAAACCCTCGGTGATCTAGATATGTCTATCTATGCACGTGAAGACTGGATTCGGTGGACAGAGCGGAGGAACCACTAGTTGGTCAACGGTCAAAAAGGCGAATCTCAGCAAAGCGTTGTGGAACGCTAAGGGCATGACAAGACACACAGGACGTCATGGCCATCCACTGCACCCGTCTCCATCACCAGCCGTCTCGACTTAGTCCTGCCGCTGGATAAGATGACCTCGGGCGAGAGAGTGAGATCGACGAACTGCGCAACTCCTTCTCACTTAAATCCAAGTCACCGCGCAAGTCACTTTTGTCATCCATCCCATACCAGCGGTCGAAACAAAAAGAAGAAAACGAGGATATTTCCTCTCATATTGGGCGCATGGAATGTGCGCACACTCCTGGACAGAGACGATGCAGACAGACCTCAGAGGTGAACAGCCCTGATTGGTAAAGAACTCGCTAGATATGGCATCGACGTCGCAGCCCTGAGCGAGACCAGGCTCGCGGGAGAAGGAGAGCTCTGTGAAAGAGGATCTGGTTACACATTTTACTGGAGTGGCAGACCCAGCGAGGAGCGACGTAAGGCAGGCGTTGGGTTTGCAGTTAAGACAACTCTTGTCGGAAAGCTGGCTGGACTTCCCAAGGGAGTGAACGACAGGCTCATGACCATGAAACTCCCACTGGCTGGAAAGAAGCACCTCACCATCATCAGTGCCTACGCTCCAACCATGACTAATCCAGATGACGTAAAGGCAAAGTTTTACGAAGAACTTCACACTGTCATTGCCGACGTTCCAAAGGCGGACAAACTCATCTTGCTAGGTGACTTCAACGCAAGAGTTGGCAAGGACAACGTTGCCTGGGAAGGAGTCCTTGGACACCATGGAGTGGGTCAATGCAACAGCAACGGTCTTCTTTTACTCCAGACCTGCGCTGAACTTGAACTGCTGATCACCAACACGATCTTCCGCCTCCCCACTCGTAACCGGACGTCATGGATGCACCCCCGATCGAAGCACTGGCATCTTATTGACTACGTCATCGTGAGGAAGAGGGACAGGCAGGATGTACGAGTTACCAAATCCATGTGCGGCGCTGAATGCTGGACAGACCACCTCCTCATCATCACCAAGCTCAAAATCCGCATTCAGCCTAAACGACACCCGCAAGGGAAGAAGGCCCCGAAACGGCTTAATGTTGCCAAACTGAATACCGACAGCTGCAAACAGTCCTTTGTAGATGCTCTGGAAAAGTGCTTGAAATCCACCTCTCCGGGAAACCAGAGCGTGGAGGCAGACTGGGCATCACTCAGAGAGCTGATTTACTCCACAGCTACAGAGACCCTGGGGCCCCAGACCAGGAAACATAAGGACTGGTTCGATGAGAACTCCGAAGACATCAAGCAGTTATTGGATGAGAAACACCACCTTCACCAAGCATACATCAATAACCCCAAGTCCACGGCAAGGAGAGATGCACTCAACAACATACGCAAGACTGTTCAGCAGAAGCTCCGTCAGATGCAGGACGATTGGCTCTGCAACAAAGCTGACGAGATCCAAGGCTATGCAGACAGGCGTGACTATAAAAACTTCTACGACGCCTTGAAAGAAGTATATGGCCCCACGCCCTCAGGATCAAGCCCCCTCCTCAACGCAGACGGTAACACTCTAATCACAGACAAAGAGAAGATCTTGGAGAGATGGGTCGAACATTTCGATGACGTCCTAAATCGCCCTTCGACAATCAACGACGAAGCCATCAATCGTCTACCCCAAGTGCCCACAAACAAAGCACTGGATGACCCACCAACCTTGCTCGAGACCCAGAAAGCAATCTATCTTATCTCCAGTGGCAAAGCACCTGGCTCTGACGCCATACCAGCTGAGGTCTACAAGGAGGGGGGAACAGCCCTGACTGAAAGGCTCCATGAGCTGTTTCTCTTAATATGGCAGCAAGAGACGATCCCGCAGGACTTCAAAGATGCCACCATCATACATCTATATAAGCGAAAAGGAAGTAGACAGGCTTGTGACAACCACAGAGGCATATCCCTGCTTTCTATTGCAGGAAAGATCCTTGCCAGAATCCTGCTCAACCGCCTCACAGTGCACCTTGACCAAGGACTCCTGCCTGAAAGTCAGTGTGGATTCCGAAAAGAGCGAGGAACCATCGACATGGTGTTCGCTGCCAGGCAGCTGCTGGAGAAATGTCAGGAGCAGAACTCTGATCTGTTCTCCACCTATGTCGACCTGACCAAGGCCTTTGACACTGTAGAGAGGGTCTGTGGAAGATCATGGCCAAGTACGGTTGCCAAAGGAAATTCATCGTCTTGGTGCAACAATTCCATGAAGGCATGCAGGCCAGAGTCCAGGACAGCGGGGAGTTTTCTGATCCTTTCCCAGTCACAAACGGAGTCAAGGCAGGGCTGCGTCCTGGCACCAACACTGTTTAGCCTCATGTTTTCCGCCATGCTGACAGAGGCCTTCAGAGACGAGGATGTTGGTGTCAACCTGAAATACCGCACAGATGGCAAGCTGTTCAACCTTCGGAGGCTCCAGGCAAAAACCAAGGTTATGACAGACATCATCAGAGACCTGCTGTTCGCTGATGACTGTGCCCTCAACGCTGTCTCAGAAGCCGACATGCAACGCAGTGTAAACCTGTTCTCCAGTGCCTGCACAAACTTTGGTCTGTCAATCAACACCAAGAAGACTGAGGTCCTCCATCAGCCTGCGCCTGGAAGACCCTACGTAGAGCCCAAAATCACTGTCAACGGCCAGAGACTCAATACAGTGCACCGGTTCACATACCTAGGCAGCACACTGTCTCAAAATGTCACCATCGATGACGAAGTGAACGTCAGAATTGCCAGAGCCAGCTCCACTTTTGGCAGGTTGTACCCTAATGTCTGGAACAGAAGAGGCATTACCATCCAGACCAAGCTGAAAGTGTACAGGGCAGTGGTGCTCCCCACACTGCTTTATGCTTGTGAAACTTGGACTGTTTATCAGCGCCATGCAAGAAAGCTGAACCACTTTCATATAACAAGCCTCAGGAAATTTCTCGGCATAAAGTGGCAGAACAAAATTCCAGACACAGTGGTACTGACCAAGGCAGGTCTCCCCAGCATCTTCACCCTCCTGATGCAGTCCCAGCTTCGCTGGGCAGGGCACGTTGTCAGAATGCCAGACGAGAGACTGCCAAAGAGAATCTTCTATGGTGAGCTCCAGTATGGCCAGCGGTCCCACGGTGGGCAAAAGAAACGCTTCAAAGACACACTGAAAGCCTCAATGAAAGCGTTTGCCATAAATCCAGACACGTGGGAACGAGCTGCAATGGACCGATCCACCTGGCGCTCTTCCATCCATGAAGGTGCCAGGTCATGCGAGGCAAACCGGATTACCGCCGCAGAAAAGAAGAGGCAAGCCCGAAAGGCCCATGCTGTCAACCCTCCAGGAGATGTCGCACTCGCCCCCTGTCCCTTCTGTTCCCGAACATTTCGTGCAAGGATCGGCCTAATCAGCCATCTGCGCACGCACAGAAAACCCTCGGATGACTAGAGTGGTCCTCGTCGTATCGACGGACGAACGAACACCTCCATTAGCCTGTGGATATTATGAGTTTGAGACTCTGTGATCTTAACTAAATGAGTATGAATTTCAAATCCATTTTGAACTTTCAATTATCAAAAATCAATCCCCTATTAATGTAATTCATCAAAGTCCAGCCTTACTTCAAACAAATTACCAGTGCTAATTTCTAAATACTGCTACTGAAAAGTTATAAAATTGTACTATCATAATAAAATATCAAGAAATATGATTTTATGTCGCTAAAATGACATAATAACACAGAAAAATTGATCAATATAATAAAAAGCAATTTGAATTGACTTCACTCAATTGTATCAGTATAATTTTTACTTTTTAATTGTTTGTTGTAAGTCATAATCTTGATTCATCAGCTTTCAATAGTTTAATTTAAAAAATCTCCAACCCGAAGACATTTAAAAATAATTTTAAATATATTACTGTTACTGTCACCTATTTATGATAATTTTAAAAGGTACCAATGCTGCTTGGCCAAGTCAGAGACAGTCAGATATGTGGGTCGGTAACGATGTCTGGGTGAACCTTGTGTTTTTAATATTTTATCACACTCCATCAAGAATACAGAATTTTCTCCCAAAGATTTAAGGCCCAGGTCATCAAAATTTGAACAATCTGAAAATTACATCACACACACATGAATGAATAAGTTAGTTAATAAGTAACTTTCACACAAACTTCACTGACACTTCTTGATTCTTAGGACTTCTATTTAACAACCACAAATTTGAATCATTTTTTAAAGTCTTATACTTATTGTAGCATTACACCACATTAATTGGTCAATAATATTTGATTTATGAATGTAGCAACAAATATGAACATTTCATGAAAATTATAATTTTTATAGACTCCATAATTATAATAATTATAGGACTGGCATAGGCTGAATTATAATTTGTACTGTAGTATGTAGGCTTGTCGTATAGTCACATTATAGAGTATAGTGCCTATACTAGCCTATTTAAGTCTATAGGCCTTAATCATAAAAATAATAATGAATTATGTCTTAATTATAAGTCTTGTCTTATACTTGTAATTATAATACTTCTATAATAAAAAAAAAGTTTGGCCAAGGTTTCTTTTTAGAATTCATAATTTAATTATATTTATTTTCAAAACAACAATTTTTTCTTTTAAAAAAGTCGGGTAATCCTGCAGTTTCTACATGTATATTATTTCACAGCGAAATTTTATTTTCTCGTGAGAACTTACGTTTTTAATTTATTAAATGCATTATTTAATGTTGTATTTTAGCTATTACTATTACGGCGCTAAGTTGTAAGTCTTATTTATTTCTAAGGCATTTTACGGCTATCTATGATACATAATCCTGTCACGATACGTTCATATTGTTTATCTAGCGCCATGCTTGCCAGATGTTTTTTACCCATGCTAAAATAAATTTACTGACTGAAGATTTTTTGGAAAGTATTATTCATCTATTTTAATGGTCTTAGAATATAAATAAATATTTTAAAGAAAATTTCATTTTTTATCTCGTTACTAGATGTTTGATTCTTATAAGTGAGAACATTTCATTTGGCAACACTGACAATTTGGCATGAAGGGTGCTAGATAAACAAAATGGATGTATCCTACTCCGATTAGGTAGCTTCAAGGGCCAAAAAAAACCTTATAAATTAATAAGACTTACAAATTAGTTTAATTAGTTAAATTAGCGCAGTAAGTGTAACTGTAATTAATAGTAACAGTAGGCCTAATAGCTAAAATACAACATATAATAATAAATTTAATAAATTAAAAACGTAAGTTCTCACGAGAAAATTATCTGATCTTATCTGTTTCAGACGCTCCTTCTATACAGAAGATTATTGCGTCCTACACTTATCTATGGTTTGTGTTTAGTCCTGCATTCTTATTAGAGTTTTAAATGTTGATAAAGTGTTGGCTTTCCTGGTTTCTTCAGGCAACCCATTCCACGCCCGAATTCCGGACGGGAAGAATGAAAATTAAATTTTGCTGTGAAATAATATAATGTGTAGAAACTGCAGGATTACCAATTGTAGATAGACAGATTCAGAAAGATAACATAATTAAAATTAAAATTAATTAAAAATAATTATTTATTGTGTGACCCATGCCCATATAAATTAAAGGATGTTGCTAGCGTTACGACATGATTAAAGGATGTTGCTAGCGTTACGACATGTCGTAACGCTAGCTGATTAACTGTTCTAAATAAGAGGACCAGTTAAACCGTTAGTAATAGTTTGCGAGGTATTTTTCCTTAGTTACGACACGACTAGTCGAAACACTTGACTTGCTACCACTAGTCTTAGTACTCTTAGCAGTTAACACTTCGATTACTTCGAAAAAACTAAGTTGCTATAATTTATAGTAATAATTTCTCGAATATTTTAACTTTAACAAACTCTTCATAATATTTTATAGGCATATATCAATATCATAATATATAAAAAAATAAGAAGATATTAAAAGACCTCGGCTTATTTATGTGTTATGTGTATTAATTCATAAAACTTAATTTGTTTAAATAGATTTAATCATCGTATGCGCTTTTCAGAATAAGAAGTACAAAAATAACAATTACCAGCACACTCATTGAAGTCATTGTGGATTTTAAAAAAAAATTAATTTAAAAAAAAATTAAAATAAAAAACACGCCGGGAGAGAGAAGAGAACCCAAGAATCAGTTTTATTATCAAAAAACCGTCCATCACTATCACATCATCTGGCGGCGCTCATGTCAGATTTTGATTTTCTTAAATTATATATGTTTGTCATTAAAGGATTAAATGATTAAAAATGGATACCATTCAATTTTTCTTTAACCTTTAAAATTCATTATTCGGCTGACCTAGTAATCATGAAATTTGATTATGAGAACTATTGTTGGCTGGATCGTATTTACGTGGCCAAGATGGCGGCGATTCATTTCCGGGCGAAGTGACGTCAATTCGACGCTACCTGTTGCTAGCCGCGAGTTGCTTCCCTTGAAAAATGATGTTTGTTTTAATATTTCCGATTATCTCCCCTTAGGCGAGAAGACGTAGTATTTAACAATGGAAAGGATGAGAATGTGTTCATCCGCGTATCTTGTCATGGGGGCGGGGGGGGGGCGTAAGGGGTGGGGTTTTAGGGGAGGGCCTGCCCTCCCCTAATTAGATTAATTGTAAATTAATAAATATAAATGGGGGAGGGGCTCACCCCTCCCCTTCCAAAATGTACCGTTTTTCAACTCGCTAAATGCGGCACTATATGCTGTGACGCGTATGTAACCGAAGTGTTCCAGCCCGGGATCAATAGCCCGGGAACAATCGCATTCCTTTCGCTTGAATTGCTCCAGGTGTTCACATCGCGTTAAGTGTTCTTAAAGTGTTCTTAACTTGAGGGTATTCATTAAAAATGGAAAGTGAATTTACCGCCTGTTTTTGGGTTTGTCTAGCGAATCAGGGCAAAAGGTGTATGCTTGATTGGCTTATGACGTATGGTTTGCTTTCTGATCGGTACGAGTGCCCTGCATGTAAGAAGGACATGAAATTGTGTGAATCAGGTGAGCGTGGTGATGGTTTCATTTGGAGATGTCGCGACAAAAGCCATGCCGCTATAAAGCGTAGTGTACGGGGTGGGTCGTGGTTTAGTGGTAGCCGTTTATCTATTTTACAGATATTTCACTGACGGTGAACCATAGCCTCGAGTTTAAACACTCTGAGACTGGCGCGCACACCAACACTATAGAGGGCACCTGGAGCGCGGTTAAACGGGACCTGCCCACGAGAACCTGTTCTGGGGAGGGACAGTTCAATTCATATTTATTTGAATATATGTGGCGAACCTCGTGTGGCAAGAAAGACCAAATGGCAGAATTCCTTAAAGTTATAAAAAAGTTGTATCCTCCCCATTTTCGTGATTCTGATGCATGACTGGTGAGTACCATATTTTTCTTCTTTTTTTGCATATTTTCCTTTTTTCCAAACTCGTAAAATAGCATAATTTTAAAGAATTTCGCCCATTCTTAAAATTCGTAATTTTCGCTGTTTTCCAAATTTGGCGCGTTTCTAAAAACCCCGGTAATTTGAGATTCCCCGTTCCCCCCACCCCCCTAAATTCCAATGCTATGCACTACTTTCCGGGGGTCACGTGTCTTAGCAACAACGGTGGCCGCCCGGAAATGACTAGCCGCCATCTTGGCCACGTAAATACTAATTTACCCTNTTGTTTATTATTGAAGCATAAGTATTAGCATAATTAAAATACAGCATATTTTTACGACTAGTCGTAGCAGCAGACAACTCGACGGGATGTTGCTAGTGTTACGACATGTCGTAGCACTAGCAACATCCCGTCGAGTTGTCTGCCGTTACTTTGTCGTAGCAGCAGACACTTCGTAAATTAAACTCACCAACCAGCTCTTGTTCGTCAGCTTCACTCCACACGTCAGACATTTCATCCATTTTGTTGAAACTTTAAATTTTTAAAAAAGTAGATTACTAGTACTTAATTAGTACTATAATAGTAAATAGTACTACTATTAGACTAGAGTTCACTAGAGTCTAGAGTGAGTGAGTAGAGTAGACTTTAGACTTATTCAGTTCAGGTCTGCAGCAATCAAATGAAGATTTAACCTAACCTATTATTGGCTTACCCTATTATTAATTATTGCATAGACAATTTCTCAATTTTATTTGCATTGTTCACAATCACATGGATGAATCATTATTATTGAAAATTAGCCTAGCCCTCAACTTTAACGTTAACGGTTAACGGCACGTTTTAAGTCAATCTGCACGAAATCCTCTCTTGTATGGAAAATTGAAGAAGAAAATGAAACGGTGTCACCAAATAAAGTCTCCCAAGCATAAAGTCACCCCCGAAGCTCTTTTTTTTAAAACAAATTTTACGGCGCAGAATATTTTAAATATAAAAGCTCCTTGTTTAAAATATAATTTTTGATTATTTTAATCAAAATAGGAAATGAGTGTTTACACAGGCTTATACTTATACTTATGTTTTACAATACATTACAGTCTTTATTATGCATTAATAAGTCTAGTACTTTCATTCAAACTGAACTTTTTCGAAATTTTCATGCTTAGATATAACATGTAGAATGTAGATGAATATATTGAACTATAGTCATAATTGTCAGTTTTAAAAAAAAGTTTCATCATTGTTTCATTAATTATTTTCTCTATCCTACAGTTATGTTAGAAATTGTGGCACTATCCTATGGTCACATTGAAGTAACGTAACATTAAACTTATACTTGGGCCTTAATTAAAGTAACATGGAACGTAAATTTAGGTAGAATGGAGTGAGGACAGTTTTTTATATTTTTTTTTAACACGTCATGTTAAAAATGCTCATTTAAATTATTAAGAACTAGTTCGTGCTGCGGCGCCGTGGCGCCCCCCTTTTTTAGCCCAACTAACTTGTCCTTGTATGATAAATACTTAATATTAGACTTTTTTAAATGTACACAAAGTATTTTATAATAGTTTTTTTTTCAAAAGCCCAAGTAACTTATTCTTGTAGGATATATACGAAATATTCCTGAAATGTACACAAAGTATGTATATAATATTTTTTTACAGTGCTAATCACCACACGATTTTTAAAGTAATTTTAGAAAGCAGCGCACCAAATTACTGCACACACAAAAAATAACCCTTTGAGTCAATCAGCACTGTTTACAACACAAATGCTGACGTCATAGGTTCGTTCGCTGTTTGGTTAATGTTAATCTGGAAACCAAAAGGATTATGATTTAGCGTTAGGCCACAGTCAGCGATAATTGAGCGTAAATATATATATGACTAGTTTGTGCTGCGGCGCCGTGGTCCCCCCTTTTTTAAGGGCGCCTACGGTGCCCACCTTTTTCAAAAGCCCACCTAACTTGTCCTTGTATGTTAAATACGTAATATTAAACTTTCTTAAATGTACGCAAAGTATTTTATAATAGGGTTTGGTTTTTTTTTGGTCAAAAGTCCAAGTAACTTATACTTGTATGATAAATACCCAATATTCCTGAAATGCACACAAGGTATGTATCTAATATATAAAGCTCAGTTGGTGTTTGTATCTTTGTATGTTTATATGTTTGTATGTTTCACTTTTCGACTTTCTGTTAGACAATCACGGAAAAACCAAATGACGGACGGGGACCAAATTTGGCAGGGTGGTTCCTTTTACCCTGAAGGGGGTTTTAAGTTAGTTTTTGTAATTGTCCATTTTGCCCAAATGCTGTAAATTAAATAATCAGAAAATGCAGAGACAAAGAATAAAAAATTTAACCTCATTTCTGTATTGAACAAATTTACGCGGACGTTCAAATGCCGTTCAAAGCGAGTTACTTTTGGTGACGTTTTTTTGTTCCCAATACTTTATTTTCAGCGCTGGGCATTCAAAATATATTATAATGTCTAATTACGGTGCGCACATTTTCGTGTACGCTTCATAATTTGAGCTGTGTAGTACAAAGAATTGTCATTTTCTTTACTGTTACTTTCTATATATTAGATAGACACGTAAACATATTTAATTACAACTGCCACACGATGCATTAGATTTAATTGTTTACACTTTTAAATTTAATTGCGAATTTGTTTTAATTATTTTCTGTTCCATAACTCGACATTTAATAAAAACCTATTTATGTAATAATTGTGTCAGTATTTTTTCAAACTATTTAAACTTAGGCTACCGGACCTATTAACATAAGTAGATTAAACTAAATAAAGTGATCCTGAAAACGCTTAATTATTTTGTATTGCGAATTGAATATGTTATGTTCATTCCTTTGATGATGGATTAACATAGGCCATTTTTAAAATCAATTATTGTCATGATTTCACATGCGTTTTTAACATAAAATTGAATTTTTTAAATTTTTTTTTAAAATTAGGAATATAGCCTAATTTCTTTATTTATCTTTATTATCTTTATCTCATAGACGCTGTTGCAAATATTGTATTAATTACAATTGTGTTACGATGCAGTGTCGTAAATATATAAGTGCTTTTTTAGTGACGACAGTGGCAGAGACTAAGTCCGGCCGGATTTTAAAAATTGAATCCGGTACACCCCTAATAAAAACACTTTTCTTATTCCGTATCCAAGAACAAATGCAATTTCTTGTTCTCACCGTCTGGAATTCGAACGTTGAATTGTTTGCCTGAGGAAACCAGAACAACACCAGAACAACAAACACTCTATCGAAATTTAAAACTCTAATAAAAATACAAGACTAGACGTAAACCATGGATACGCGTAGGATGCAACGCTATTCTGTATATAAGGAGCGTCTGTAATAGATGAGATAAGATCTTGCAGTTTCAAGTAAATATGCAATATTTCAATTTTGTCTCTGCCCTTATAAACTGTCATTTATCTAGGTATCCCACTGCAAATAAAATTAATCAAATACACATTTGTAACTATCAAAGTTATGTCAGGATTTTAAAAAAAAATTGTATATGTGGTGAAAAATAATAGTGTATACATAAGCCTCAAAATGAAACATAATAATAATAAAATATGTTTAAAAACAACAACAAAGTATCGAAAAAATCCTTCCTTATCATAAATAAAGAAATAGTTTTTTTTTAAATAATTCAGCAGTGCATAGTCCAACTCCGTTACTCCAAGTAGACATCACCCAGAAAGAGGAGGAGAAGAGTGGCGCAAAGGGAAAACGAGGGTGTGTTCAGGAGTCAACAAGTTAATGTTCATATATTGAACTCTATCGCTACTTTGTTACACAAACAGAAATTGTAAATTTAAATCCTTGGGCCACATCAAGAGCTTCTGACAAACTTAAGGGGTGTTTTTATTTTAAACATGGATAATTTATTTTAAAAAACAATCTTCCGAGGAGACTTTGTTTTAAAACTCCCCCGCCAAGGCCCACTTTTCGGGTCTCAAATATCACGTCACTAAGCCCTGAATTCTTCTTTCTGTGGCAATCTTTACCTTTTTTGGGGACCTCGCGTCTTTGTTTCTCACTGTGATAAAACCGATTATGATAAAACCGTGATTGCAGTAAGAAAAGTACATTTCTAGCCTCACATATTTGTCACCAGTGGCGTAGCTAGAACTTTTGCCGCCGGGGGCGGTCTCAAATTTACCGCCCTTTCAAGGGGCCTTCTATAAATGAAGTCATGCACCTGAGTCACATACGTTTGTGACGATGTGTAACGAGGGGTGGGGGTGTTTAAGAAATGTGACGTCACGTAAAAACGCGCAACTTAAAAAAAATTCCCACTTAAATATTTGATTACTGACACTTTATTTAATGACCTTTATGTAAAACGCGTGTTACTTTATTCTAATGCAGCGCTAACCTAAAAACATACTTAAATTGCAAAAATTTAATTTGAAACATGCTCATTTTCAAACAGAAAATACGGCTTTTATTGGCTTTTACGTCAAAGCTTTGTGACGTCTTATTGAAGAAGGGGTCTAAGTTTTTGTGACGACGTGTGACGAAAGGGGGGGGGGAGGGGATGAAATATCAGCCAAATAGCGTGCTTCATTTATGGACGGCCACTTAGTCGATTATATAATAATAATAATAATAAATTGATTATTTATATAGCGCTGTATCCCAGTAAGGAACTGGGCTCACAGCGCTTTACATGAAAGAAATAACATACCTATAAGTATTAAATTAACTTTCATATCATAAAAAACACAAAAATTACAGATATAGCTACGTTAATCATTTACAAGAAATGTTGTTTCATTAATTTTGAAAATAAATGTTGAAAAGATGTGTCTTAAGTGCAGTCTTGAAGGACTTGGTTGTTTGAATACTATGTATGTGTAATGGTAGAGAATTCCATTGTTTGGCTGCACAAAAAGAGAACGACCTTTCACCAAATGTTTTGGTGCGTGTCCTAGGAACAGAGAGAACGCGTGTGACTGCAGAAGATCGTAGCTGGCGAGTGGGTGAGTAGACCGACAAAAGTTCAGTAAAATACGATGGGCATGAGTCCGAAAAGAAGTTGTGACAGAGAACGGCCAGTTTGTAATCAATTCGAGCTTGTATAGGCAGCCAATGAAGTGAGCGAAGAAGTGGAGTAACATGGTCATGTTTTTTTGCCTTGAGCACCAGTCTGGCAGCTGAATTTTGAACTTTCTGTAGTTTTTCAATGCATTGTTTTGGCGCACCTGACAGAAGAGAATTTCAGTAATCCATACGAGCTAGTACAAGAGCACAGACTAGAGTTTTTGTTGCACTAACTGTTAAGCAATAACGGATTGAGCTGATCTGACGAATGGCAGTGTAGGCAGAGCGACAGATGTGATTGATGAAGTTGTTAATAGACATGTTGTCAGAAATAATGTAGCCAAGATTCCTAGTTGATGTTGTGAACAGAATATCCGAACTGGCTACGTGAATTGACTTCGGAAGAGACAAAGTACTGCGTGATTTATTGTTGCAAAATAGAAGTGCTTCAGTCTTGTCATCATTCAGTTTGAGTTTGCTGAACGTCATCCAAGACTTTACCTCACCAATGCACTCTTGCATCAATTGGACGGCGGAGTCCATATTAGAGGGATCAGTGTGAGTATATAGCTGAGTATCATCTGCAAATGATTGGCTTTTAACTGAATGCTTTTCGAACAGTAGAAGTAGTGGCCTTGTATACAGTACAAAAAGTACCGGACCCAAAACAGAGCCCTGAGGCACACCATAAAGCAAGTCAGCTTTGTGAGAGATACAGCCATCTACTGATACTACCTGTGATCTGTTAGATAAGTATGATTGAAACCAAGCCAGAACTGAGCCAGAAATTCCAAAATAATTTAGCAGGGTTTTCAGCAGTGTTTGATGGTCGACAGTGTCAAAGGCTGCACTAAGATCTAAGAGGACCAATATAGAAATTTTCCCACTGTCCAGTGTGAGTAGGAGGTCATTTGTTACATTCAACAGGGTGGTCTCTGTGCTGTGGGAAGGTCTGTAGGCCGACTGATTAGGACTTAGAAGAGTGTGGTCATTTAGATAAGAAAAAAGTTGTTTTAAGACTGTTTTTCAATGACTTTCGACAAAAATGAAATATTAGACACAGGTCGATAGTTGTTTAAATTGTTTTGGTCTAACCCTTGTTTTTTCAGCAAGGGTTTTATAATAGCAGATTTACATAATGAAGGAAAGGTGCCAGATTTTAGATTTTCATTAACTATATTAGTTACTGTTGGGAGTAAGAGATCTAATGACTCAACCAATAGTGGAGTGGGAATGGGATCAAGAGGGCAGGACGTTGGCTTAGATTTTAGGATAATACTTTTGACCTCATTTTCCGTAACAGGCTGGAACATGTCAAAGATATTATGGTTTTTAAAAATTAATGAACATGAATAAATAATTGTAATTGAAACGAAGTAAAGGTGGGGAACATGTTTACCATTGCTCGCCATATTTATGTAAGCAGTAATAAAAGAGGCCACATAAGATGATATACCTATAAATACACATTTATAAAAATACAAGATACTTTTTTTAAAGGCCACAAGAAAGTTACTGAGGTCGCAGGCCCCCCCCTCTCAATGAGACAAAACATATTCCAAATTTACACCCCAAAAAAAACATTACCAAATACTTTACTATTTATTTTGTATTTATAAATAAATGATTTTTTTTTACAAACAAAGGAATTGTATACATTAGCAGTGGCGTAACAACGGCTTGGCATTGGGGCAGTTGCCAAGGGCGCCGGCCTGCGCCAGTTCAAAAGGGCGCCGCTAAATCTCTAATTTTTTAATTTTTATTTAAATAAAAGGCGCCAAAAATAAATTAGACAAGGGCGTCAAAAACCCAGTTACGCCTTTGTACATTAGTATGTAAACATATTTATACATTCACTTTCCTAACAGAAAAATCGTGTATTATGCTATCAAAATTAAAATTATTTGTAATATCTTGTTCTATGGACAGTATTGCAAGATTTTATTGTCTTTAATCGCTCACTGAGGAACAAAGATAATTTTTTATCAACTTCAGTTTGGAGAAGCTCCTTTCACAACTAGCGACACTGATAGCAATAGTTGAAAAAATTCGTAGCAAAATTACAATGTTGGGTACAGAATTTTCCAATCTATACTACTGAATAAATTTTAATAGATCAAAGATGCCTTTTACCCCGTTTTTCTAACATAATGCCTCTTCTTGTAGTGTAGGTACAGCCATAAAAACCTGGATCCTTTTTCTTTCCATATTGAACTGTAAATGTCAATAATAAAGTAATTTATTTGATGTTCAAATGCTTCATTTAGTTGGTTACATGGTATTATATACGAATATTTTCTTGCAAGGACATGCAACTCATCAAAGCGTTATTATCTTTTCTTTTATAATTCCAGCCATGAATAAAAAACATTTCTCGTTGTACTTCTTGTTCTAGAGATAGAACCATGTCTTCTGAATTTGCCCTAACTCATATTTTTTCTCCTTCTAACTAGGCGTTCAGTTGATATCTCCATCTCTTCACAAATTGTTTTGCTCATATAACAGCATAATATGGCTTTGCATTAATTTAAAAAATGATGGGTTCCCATAAATTGAGATAATATAGAAGAGAAAAAGATTGCATTGAATTGAGTAAAATTTCAGCATCTGATCTCGTTTTCCTAGTTACTTCTTCAGATGTCAATTTTTCCAAGACGCTTGAAAGTTTAAAGTATGTCTTTTTCGAAATTATTATGCCCATTTTGGTGTTTATTAACAGAGAAATTTGAATATTTACAACTTCTTGTCATAAATCTTAATAATTTTCCATAAAATAGACGATTTCAAATTATTTAGGCTACACATTACTATTTCTTTAATTGGATAGGCGTAACATGCTTAATAAATATATGTATTGTAATGAAAAACACAAATTATTTGTGCTACTTTAATGCAATAAAAACAAAATAAATTAAATTTTTAATAACTTACCTTACAATAATTTTCTGAAAGCTGAAACAGTAATATAAATTACTACTTGCAAGTTCAACACAACATTTGAACCACCATGCCTTGTATATATTCTTGTTCGCGCATCATTCTGTGCATGTCGAAATTCCACTCAAAAACTGTCATTCGGCCCAGCGGTGATGTGTTTTTGGGTAGTTTTCTTATAAAAGCGTCATCCGTGACTTATACCGCTTAGTTTTCCAAACAAATAGATACTTTTTTTGAGCGATTAAAAATTTTTGAACGATTTTGTGTTAGTTATAATTATAATATCCACTATGTAATGAAACAAATGTTGTGCGAATCCGTTAATTAAGACTAGAAATTACAAATATTTTTGTTTCACCTTGGTTTTCCCCTTTCAAAAGAACAAGGGCGGTTGTCGGAAATGGTTGTGCTTTTCAAATGCCCACAAATGCCGCCCCTAAATGGGTGCCACCTGGGGCGGACCGCCCCCACACCCCCAGCTACGCCACTGTTTGGCACATTTCTAACTTTTATTATAACCAAAAGAAATAATATTTTTTCTTCTTAAAATGTGCAATTCGAGCAACGTGAAGTATTTCTTTTCCCAAATATTAACTAAAAATAAAATTATATATATATTGCCCCTTGAAAAGTAGCCTACAACTTAATACATTCATATGCAGACCCAGGACCCCTAGGCACTTTTAACTTTTGGGCCCCCCAACCATCTCGAGGCTACTGTGGAAATGTAGCAAATTAAATGCACTAGTACAGAACATGTAATTTTTAATTGACTTTAATAAACATAATAATACAGTGTATATTACTCTGAATGAGTACTGGAATGAATTTCACAAATCGGTCGACAGTACATCCATCATCAGAGACATATCTCAGTATAAAAGAAAGTTGATTTACATAAGAAATATCCGGAGTAGAGTTCACAGAGATAGAGAAATATTTGGCATGTTTTATCTCAGTTACGATTGTATTTATTAACTTTTCTGCCATGATATTGATCATTTCATAGCATATTTTTGACGAAAGATATGATGTTATGCCACTTCATTGTTCCTTTGTTACCGTGGCGTTTTATCTGTATCTCCAGAAATGATCGAACTAAGCCAAAAGTGCAAGGGCATAACACAGTTCCCACTGTTTTTTTTTAAAATTTCATGGGAACCTCTAAACGGCAATCCACGTGTAGAAAGTAACCTCACAACAGCCACAATGCGCCTCAAAAGCTCATGCCAGTATTTAATTTTTTCTTCCTTTTGAAGAACCAGACTCTTGTCAACTCTACCGCCATCACTCTTCCTAGATAATAGTATTGCAAGTGCTGTCCTGTGTTCCTCCGAATTCTCATGTTCCTTCATTCTTTGAACTGCTTTTTTCCAGTCCTTGAATGTTTTATCAGCTAGTGACCGCAATTTCCCAAAAAATCGTACAGGGGGCGCTAAACACTGCACCCTTGATCTTCGATAATATGATCAAAGGTCGAGGTTGTGTTTCACCATTGCTTAAGTTCGGCTAAAAAGGTGACAGCGATTGTGACGTCATATTGGAGGGGGTCTATGTTTGTGTGACGAAATTGGCAAAAACCACGCACGTCATTTATGGACGGCTCCCAAGACAATATCGGTTTCATCGAATTTTCTTAATTCAAGATTGTTTCTCTTGATTAAAGTATTTTTTTGGAGCTTATGTAAAGATTCCATTAACCGGGGCCCCTAGGCTGGCTGGGGCCCTAGGCCGGGGCCTTGTAGGCCTAGGCAGAAATTCGGCCCTGTTCATATTAAAATACATATGCACTCACTAATGCTTTAACACCATCCATTCAGTAAAACACCATTGATTCTTCCATGTCTCGTCTTTAAATTAATAATTATTTATGGTGCATTTTAATTAATTGTTAAAGAGGGCGTCGTAGTAGCCGAGGAGCGCAGGATAGAGGAGGCTACAGACATAAGACAGAGGAGAAAGGCCAAAGCATTGGGAAGCACAAATAAGATAAGATAACTCGCCTTCAAATGCTGTGGAAAAGACTGTCACTCAAGGATAGGGGATAGGATTTCTCTGCCACACGAGGAAATGCAACCCAACCCAACGGTGATGCACCGTCGTCTCTCGAGACGGAAGGATGCCGATTAATTAATTTTATTTAATGTTTATTGATAGCTCGTGTAAATAGATTTCATTCAGCGCTTCACTTTTTAACATCACGGATCATCTGCCAGAATCAAATTTTCTGCTTGGATACGGGCGATTCATACGCTATTTAACTAAGACAGAATTTTTAAAATTATGACATTTTGAAAACAAATTACATGTTAATTTGACAATTTCATGCTTTTTTCATATTCATTTAGGTGTAAAAGTCTGAATAAAATGGAGTAGTTAGTATTTGTGAGTTATTTTTTGAAGCGAAATATTTTTTAAAGCGTCCTTGTAAAAGTAATAAGGCTACCTTAATAAAAGACATATTCCAATTCCATGTAACATTGAGTATTGACACAGTGAAAATTTAAAAAAAATAAAATTGTCTAGGGGTCTATATTATACGTAAAAATGAAGAAATAAAGTGGGTAGTGTATCGGTGTATTCTCAGAAAAAGTGCTGTAATAGAGTATTAGGATAAACAAAAACATATAAATATATTTTTTTCTTAACGTATAGTATAGTTAGTATACTAGTATAGTATAGTAATTTAATTTTAATAAATAAGGCTAACGCCATCGCCACTATCGGCTATGCATACTATGCTGATACTATTTATTATATTAAATTATAATATCTAATATTATTAGTAATAATATCATTATTAATTTATAGTAGGTAATAATATGTAGCATTATATAAGTCTAAATATTATATATATATAAATTAGGGCTGCAGAAATTAACGTTTAATTTCTCGATTAATAGTTAACATTTTTTAACGATAAATTTTTAAAAAAATAATAAACCCACCACTGATATATGTACGGGAATTCAAAAAGTTAAATATTTTGGCCGATAAATATAAACTAATTTCCGGATGATTACACAAACATTTTGGTTTTAAATGTTGATAAAGGTTTTTGTGTCCATTGAGAGAAATCGTTTGCCTAACATGTAATGTTCCCTCTATGTCTAAGCTTCGTTGGTCCGTGTGAAAAGTTAAAAAAAAACAACTCGTGTGCAAAGTTGCACAACGTCCATTTTTTGTGCAATATGTTACAAAATTTGCTGCTCGGCGATTCTAAACTCCTGCGTGGCATCGGTCAAATACCTGCACAGCCACGCTGCCTAAAGGGTATATTGCTACCATGGTTCTAACACTTCACTTACATATCACCTGCAAACCAAACATCCACTATTGTATCAGAAACTTCAGTTGAGACAATCTAAAGCTATGTGAACGATTGTTCAGCTCGGCTGGATATATTGTCAATAAGACCTGCTCATCACTTGAACCAAATAATGTCAATACACTTGTCCTTTTGTGTTGTTGGTTAAAATATGTCATATAAAGAAGACATTCCAGTGTTATTTCGATTTTCGACTTGTACGTTTAAAAGTGTTACTTATGACACCATACATTTCAAATTTTGGCTTTAATCGAAATTAACGATTAATTAATTGTTAATTTTTCAAAAGTTAACGATTAAATTTAAATTAACAGCCCTAATATAAATATTATATTTTTAAAGCATAGCCGCTTTATTTATTATAAATTAATATTTACTTTGTTTTCTGCTACATTTAACATATATTCAGAAATGTTTTGTTATTCATCCTTTAATGTGGAATCGACCAATGACCATATTTAAAATTTTCAGTTACAGTATTGCATATTAAGGAGGTTCGCCACTTATACATTAGTGCCTGGAAATATTACCCCCACACAGCAAAAATTATTCCTAGTTAGAATATAGTTACTTTTTTTCTTTGAGCTGTGGGTTTAGGCTAGTCTCTGAGAACTGTGCTCCAACAGTGATATTTGGCTTGCCAGCTTGTACTATCCAGCAAGTGTTACCCATAAATGAAGGTGAAGACCACAAGGGAAGAAACGGCTATGTGACATTTTTGAATTTTTTTAGTTAACCTCTGCATCTGATAGAGGATCAAAAATTGAATGCTCTGAATTAGGTTTTATGAAAAAACTATGTCCCTGACCCTATTAAAAATTCAAATCTATTTAGTTAATTTCTAAGAAATCTCTATAATTTTGAACTTTAAAACTTGAATATCTCAAAAGCACAAAAATGTGACATAGCCGTTTCCTCCCTTGAGCTCTTCAGGTAGAAGTCACTGATTTTTAAAAAAGCCTTGAAAGTGAGTTTTAAAAACATTTTACTCACATCAGCTAAGCTAAGTGGGAGAGGGACAAAGTTGTAAAACTTCTCACTTCAGGAACTTTGTCTCACCACCTTAAGCCAAGAAAATATAATTGAGATGGCTTAGTTTTCTAGCTTGTCATCATTGTCCAGATTGTTCCTATCATAAAGGTGTTCATGTAATATGATATTCTCGAATACTTACTCGTATATTTGACTCAAGTTCTCTATTTCGTTGAAACAGAAATGTAACTTTCAATATTTTTTTTAAAATGCATTATTTATCTAATGTAATTCAGAAATTTCATGGATGAAGACAATTTGGGAAAGATCAGTTCAAAATTAACCAAATCACATAAAGGTACACTACAAACAATGACTGACACTAAACAAAGAAAATCAAAAAAGAAGAAAAAGTCAAGGAAAATCCTAGAAAAGCTAGAAGTTATTGAAGCTACTAGATATGATGACAAGGACCAGTTAGAGGTGGATGGCATCTCAGCACTTGAACAACAGTTTACTGGTAAGTATGGTGTTGCAGTAACTATGTACACAAATTTTAAATGTCAGATTTCACAAACTCTAAAAGCAGATGTATACTAAGCTAGGCATTCATTGTTGATGAATACAGGTCAATTGATTCTTTATGGCTCTAATAGTTATATTAATAAAATCTTTTTAAAAATGGTTAATTTGAAAATCATTTCCCTTTTTGCAATATTTAAAATATGGTTTCACTTTTACAAGTCACAATGTGATTTATACAGTTCTTGCAACAAGTGCGATTAGCTACATATACGGGACACTGGTCTTAGACCAGTTTAGAGATCACCTGTAGAATATCAGTGAAAAGTGGTATTGTCTCTGATCACTAACAGTACCAACAACTAACCATAACAGGATTTCGGACATTTTGTAGTTACTGACATACTAAAGGCCAGAAATAAACCCAACAAAATTTATAGAGAAAATATATTTATAAAATGATTTGGTTCGTTGACTCCATATGGTATGAACCTAAGTGCATTTCTTAAGTTTTTCAATGGTAGGGTAGGTAACATAATTTAAATTAATTTTGTTTTTTGTACTGGAAGTTTTAAATTTATCATTTTATTCACTTAAATTGTTCTTGTCTCTTAAAGCTATTGTCATTCAAATTTGTTTGACAAATAAATGAAAAAACATTATTTTTTCGAATAGTGCTGTGTTTGATATTCAGATAATTCTGTCTCTAATCTGCTTTTCTTCAAACAGGAGGTGAACATACTAAACACGAAGTTCATGATAGAATTATGATACCTTCAAAGACTGCACAGCCATATTTATTGATTAGGTCTTCAAGCAGCTCACCTGTGTCTGATTCAAATGTGGGAAAAAGACCTACAGATGAAGGGAAACATCAAGAAACAGAAGTGAACAATGAATTATGTAATGTAACTTCATTGACACATAAGCTCAATGCTGTGAGCATGAAGCCAAAATCAAGCAGCGGTCACCGCAGCAGACAAAGTGGTAATAAACATTCAAGAAATAATAAAGAAAAGTTACAGTCAACTGCCAAGGAAAAACCCAGTATAATCCTCTCATTTCCCATAAAAAATAAAAGCCATGTAAACCTTAGTGCCAAATCCCTTGAAAGCCTTAGATGGGACAATATTTTGGATGATTCTGAGGCAGAAAGAGAGAGGATTCAAATGTATAAAATAAATAGAAGAAAACGGTACCTTGCTGAAGCCCAGTCAAAAGGCTTAGGCTGGGCTACAAACTATTCTACCAGTACCAGTGCTCCATTCCACAGTTCAGAGGATTTTGGTTTAGATAATTCGAGGCTTACACAGACTTCTCACACAGACTACAGTCTTATGAAAAGTCTTAGAAATTCCAAAGGACATAGCTTGATGATGTCAACAATAATAGAGTGCTGAAGTATAACTGTTTTGTTAAATTAATATTAGTTTTCATTAAAATTGTCTTTCTACTTAGATTAGTCCCTTATCAAAGTAAGTACTTAGTATACAAGTCATTTAAATGTTGCTTGGTTTTTAAAAATAAGTTTAGTACTACTGTTTCAGGTGTGATTTATGTACTTTCTCTTTTTAGGTTATGTTTTTATTTTAAGTTACTTCCAATTTAAACATCTTTAATGAAGTGAAATCTAAAAAAGTTTATAGAAAAAAAAATCTCCCTTGAATAATTTATTTTAAAAAAAAAGCAAGTTAAATAGTTTTTATGTCTGAATCACAAGCCATCATTTTAAAGTAATATCTCATCTTAAGAATTAAGTTGCTCATTTTGTATAAGATGACAGTATAATCAAGGCATGGTTGAAATAGTCAAGTATATTTACATCTCAATATTTCAGAGGGTTTCATATTTTGTAAGCGTTATAAATTTGTAAGAGCAGCTTTTAAGATTTAATCAGTTTTCAACTATTGAGCCTAGAAACTTTCACTGCTGTTTATCAAAAACAATTTTATTATGAAATATCAATGTTTAAGAACATCTGAGCATCTAAACTAATGTCCCAAACTGATTTAACATTTATTAACAATAGCAATTCAAATATGTCCTTAATTTTAAGTATTTCTGAATTACTAAAAATTGTATGTATTAAGTACTATTAGGCTCTATTTTATAATATAAAATACTTTTACATATCTGCTTTTACTAAAGGCATTGAGGAGGTTGCATATATCCAGTAACTAAGCATTTAAGCGAAACTTTGAAATTAATCTTTAAAACATCTGATAAATAAAAAAATCTTTGATAAAGTGAAGCCAGATTATCATTTAATTTAAACAGGGGGCCATCCATATATTACGTACGCAAGGAGGGGGGAGGGTCTTAAATTTACGGCATTTTGCGTATGCATGCGTACGGAGGGGGATCTCCACTGAATGTGTACGTACACACAACAAATTTAATTTGTATAATACTAAGTATAGTAACGTAAACCGCTCTGGCTGCAAACGGCATTCGAGACCGACTGATATGCAATAATGTTATATAATTTATTGCAAACGAAATTGTGAACTTTTAATTGCTTGGAAGTAATTAACATTTGATTCAGACTAAACGTTTACACATCATTAAAATATATCCGTCGGGTTTATATTTACATTTCTTGAAATTAGATGAAGTTTCTCTTTCGCCCACCGGTGCCTTAGCCGTTATAAACACACAACGGGACGACGATTTCACGCAACTAGGGGAAAGCGGGGGCTGGGTCTACATATTTGTGACGATGTGTGACTTGTGTGTGTTAGAGAAATTTGACGTCACATCAAAACGAGCAACTTTAAATAAATGTTCCACTTAAATATTTTATTTGTTACGTGGTGTTTAACATGACTTCACACGTGTTACTATATTAGAATGCAGGCCTACACTAAATAACTACTTAAATGACAAAAAAGTGATTTTAAGCATGCTCTTTTTCAAATAAAATACAGCTTTTATGAAACAAAAAGCTTTGTGACGTCATCTTGGAGGGGGTGGTCTAAGTTTTTGTGACGACGTCTTACGAGGGGGAGGGGGCCGTCCGTAAATAACATTACGCACCTAGAGGGGGGAGGTGGTCGACCATTTGTGACGAAGCGGAGGGGTAGTATAAGAAATGTCAGGTCACATCAAAACTTAAAATAAAAGTTGTACTTAAAAATTTGTCTGTTTACAATTTATTTAATGACGTTTTACATGGGCTTCGCGCTTGTTACGATAATAAAGTGCAGCCTTACACTAAATACATACTTAAACGACAAAAGTGATTTGAAACATGCAAATTTTCAAATAAAAAAAATGGTTTTTTTTGGGGGGGAAGGGGCATTTTTGCGACGGAATATTGGAAAATCGGCCATAATCGCGGGACGTCATTAATGGACGGTCCCAAAGCTTTGACCCCCCCCCCAAAAAATATATTCGCATTTTGATGGGCGTCACATTTCTTTAACACCCCCTGCCCCTCATCACAAATGCGCGACCCCCTTTCCCCTTTTTAGGTGTGTGACTGTGACATCATTTATGGACGGCTTCAAAGAGTAAAACAAATATCTTGATTTTTTTTTGCAAAAGGTGGTGGGGGGGGGGAGGTCCCAAAAATGTATGGGATGCAACTGTACAAAAATGCGAATTTTGTGCATACGCAATATATGGATGGCCCCCAGTGCATTTTTAAGAAATAGATTTGTGTATGACTTGCCCATTTGACAATTCTTTTGGTCTACAAATATGAGTTATACTGTGATAACATGTAAACATCATTCGACTTAAGATGAATATTTTAGTTAAGAAATGTCAATAAATGTATGGTATTAATGATATTTACAAATAATTTTTTATAATAAAATCTTCACAACAAAAATTCAAATAATTGATGAAGGTATCAAATAGAAATAATGTTTTATTCAAACCAACAATAGTTAAAAATCAAATAATGCCACAAAGATGCTTTAAAATATTTAGCCTGATAGTTGTGCAGATATGCATGTTGAGTCCTATTATGGGTATATCACTTGGCTTCTTTAGCCAATAAATCTCTGGCTATTTGAAAGGCAGCAGTAAGAGAAGAAAGCTGGATCTTTTCACTTGTTCCTGATGCCAATCGGTATCTGTAAAATATCACATTAACAATTTGAAAATCGATATAATCTCATGCAAAGTGACTAAACTAAAAGCAATAAAATTTAACATTTTTAAAATGACATGGGATAATCTTTCACAGAAATAGAAGATGATGTCATTTTTTCCCCCTCCAAAATAAGAAATCAACAACTGAGAGAAAAATAATACCCAAATTAATGATAAATACATGTAGTGTAATGTTATGTATAGATACAAAGCTAACTCAAATTAAATGACTCCTGTTTTAACAATAAAACTTTTTTTCTTCTTCAAAAGTGCTCATTGAAAATAGCCCCCCCCCCAAAAGTGAATAAAAAAAGTAATTTAAAAAATCTATAGGAATGAGTAGTCAATCAATAAGTCAATTAGTAGATTCAGATGAACTAATTTAAAAATCATTTCAATGGAAACTCACTCAATATCAGCCATTTTCTCCAGTAGCTGCATTCTAACATGTAGTGGTAGATCAACTATAGAAAAAGTTTTGGTAGCACAATACTTCTTTTACCCGTAATTTTAAAAAGGGAATAAATTTAATATGTATAATTGAATTAATTGTAATGGTTCTTAAAATACATTTTCTTAAAAGTATCATTAAGGTTTTATAAACAAATAGCATATTTTACAGATAAACTAATAAATACAAATTTAATTTAAAGAGCAATTGAATCTTTAATAAATCATACTACAAAAGCATGTTTCAAATTCAAACATAAAATACCCTTTAACTGTTGAATGAGACTTACTTCTATGTATGTAATTGTGGATTTCTGTCAATATGTCACTGAGAGCTAGTCCCTTTTGAGTTTTCAGAGCCATTGTGTCTTATTAGAGTTAAAGTGATAACGCAAGGAATCATGGTACAGTAATAAGAAAGAATATTCATAACAAATAATTACCAAAATAGGGCAAAGAACAACATCTAAAGAATTTTATAGCATTCATAATATTGCACAGCAATCATTATTGTAGGTAAGGAGCTATAAATTAATAACTAGTTTCAAATCCTTTTAAAATGTTGTTATATTATTTTAATGACATTAATTATGTCATATTATGCAGCAAAATTTATTACATTTTAATAACTTTTCATTGATTCTGAAAACCCCCATTAAAGTATATTTAATACAAGCCACTTCTTCACCAAATCTTGCATAAAATAAAAATCTTTTGTCAATAAGCTAAATTTATATTAGCTTTATAAGGATATTCAAAACTTTAATTAATTAAGCTCCAACTCAAAGCTGCTAAAAATTTAAAAATAGAGGAAATATATAAGTGCAGACATGCAAAAAATTAATTTCCTAAAATGAAAAAATACAGACACAATATAATAATAGTAGTAATATTAAGTGTTAGACCTGTGCTCTATAAACTTTAATTATAAGTAAAAGTTACAAAAAGTGCTTATATTTTTCAATTCCAAATCATTTTATAAAAAAATATATGTAAGTATGGAAAATCATCTTTAAATTGTGCATGAAGAAGAGAGTTGAAATTCATTTATGCTTAAATGGTTACATACAGTTTTTTTTGGGGTCAAGGATACTGTTGTATGCCGTTGTGAAGTTTTCATTCAAAACCCAGCTTACTATGTTCTCGATATCTTTTCTTAGAGGATGTCCAACACATGTATAAACATTATCTTCTGTGATTTCATCAAATGCCATCGATGTGCTTTGAAGGATGTTAAGTGCCTTTCGCATATCACCATTTGCCAATGTCACCAAAGCTTTCATTCCAGATTCAGTAACTTTAACACTGAAAATAATATTGAAAACTGTTTAAAAGTCACTAAATTTTTAATGATTAAGACTGTATATCTTTCAAAACAAACATTAATGGCATGCTAACAATGTGAATTCTAAAGAAAGAGATAAGTAAATGCTTCAGCTTTTGTCAATCTCTGTTTAATATAATTGTACTCTTCAACTTAATTCAAACCTTTCTTGGGCTATGACATATTCCAAGCGTGGGACCATTTGTTCTTGTTTTAAAGGTCCAAATCGAAACCTGGTACACCGAGATTGTAATGCAGGTATAATCTTTGACAAGTAATTGCAGATAATACAAAAACGTGTATTTTCTGTAAACTTTTCAATCACTAAAAGAAGATACAATTTTTAAAAATCATCACAAGATAAATAATAATACATTGCAGGGTGCACACATAAAAAGTTTAAAATGCTACCGCTGAATAACACACAGAGCAGGTTGGCTACACTGCTTTAACCCAATTCAACTCCAAGCTCTTTAAATTTGTAAGAGAACTCATCAAAGGATTTCAAACACAGTAATGGCATTTGGTAGGCAATAAGTCATTGACTTAATGAAAACTGCAGCAACAATACTAAGTTTAACAGATGTTTGGAGAGAGGTGATTTGCTGACTTGGAAACTAGATCATGAAACTATTAGTCCATTGTGGATGACAAGGGCAAAAAAATTATAATTAACACAAAATTTGAAACACAACAAGAATATTTCCTTGCATTACTTTAAAGTTTAAGGGGAGTTTGTTCATTTCAAAATATTATAAGCTCGAGTACACAGAGCTGTGTAGGAAAATATGTTGTTTAAAATTTTTAAAAGTCGTCTAAAGTTAAAATCAAAGAATTAGCCCACTTAATATAGTCTTATAGTAAATTTATAATAGCTCTATTATTTTTATAAAATGACTTTGATTAAAAATCTGCTTTAAAAAAAAAGTTCAGAAAATTCCTCAATGCTGTTATCATTTGGTCAATGCTATTACAATCTTATTAAGTTATCAAAGTATTTTAATGAATCAATTTAAAAAAAACTTCACAAACCTCTGCGCAAAGCATTTTGAGCATCTTTAGTCATAGCATCAGCTTCATCCAGGATGACCAACTTAAATCCTTTCCTTCAGATAAATTTTTAAAAAAATTCAATAATAAAAACATTTCTGTCACAATCAATTATAAAATAATAAAAACCAAGATCATCAATTCAAACTTGTATCCATCATTGCTACAAACCTGCACAGATGCTTGAAGGGAGTGGTTTGGTAAATTTAAACTTTAATAAAGTTAATTTAGAGATATTGTAAACTTATTAAAACAATTTCTTTAAGTTTTAACTTACTTAAAAATGGTGCGTGTACTTGCAAAGCTTAAGATCTGACCTCTAACAATTCCAATACCTCTATCATCTGAAGCGTTTAGCTAGGGAAGAAAAAATTGCTTTCAATTTATTTATATTATATATATAATATAATGCATAACATTTTTTCAATTTGTATTCAAAAATATATTTCTAATAAATTTTTATTTATAGTAAATTTTAAAAAATAGAGGCTTACCTCCAGGACCATGGAATTAAACTCTTTATTTGCATATATCTTTTTAGCCACAGCGAGAATTGTGCTCGTTTTTCCAGTACCAGGTGGACCATAGAATAATAGGTGAGGAAGTCTCTCCTCTGATACAAATTTACTGACTAAAAAGGATTAGAAACTTGTTGACAATTATTCATAGTGATTCATAGCTATCACTCAATCATTTTACAAAAATTTTAATAAAAATATTATTATTGTTATGTACATTATTTATTTACGCGCAACAAAACCAGTCCAAGGACGTTCAGCCACCGTTCGGTGGCATGTTGTAACTCCCCTCCATCAGCCGTCTCGACCGGCATACATGTGCATCACGTCAAAATACTATTCATTATAGATAAAATAAATAACTTGTAAAAACAGAGCTTTTAACTATAAATCCCAACGCGCATAACTCAAAATAAAGTCTTGGAAGAAATACTGCACAAAAAATAACTCGTTTTGAACGTCCGCGTAAACGTGTTCAATGTGATTGGCTGTTGGAGTCATATGTGAATGAGGGACCAATCGCTATCGAGGACCGGACAGAAAATTGCCTTTTATTATATAGGATTAATTAATCATTTTTAAATTTCTTTTAATACTGAGCAAACGAGAATTAGTTTTTGCTTTTCTGAAATGATATTAACAATACTTGGCAAAAACAAAACAACCTGAGTGGAAAAATCTCATTATCATTTATCTATTCCCTTACACTTACCTAGTATTTTGTTCAAATTCACTTGAGTTGAACACTAAAGCTACAAGAGATATTGTGGGGAGAAAACTCAAACTTAACTACCCAACAGCATCACCCAATGAAAAGCAAAACAAACTAAGAGACTTTTAATAAAACTGGTTGCACCAATTATTGATGGAGCATTATAGAGTCTGTCAGGGATGAGGAATTATATTTATTCAGATTTCCCTTAGTAACTGTATGGGGACTCAAAAAAAATCAATCATAACTGAAATAGGGATCTACCATTTTTTGCTGAATACCACCTCTACGCTATAGAAATCTAGTGTTTTCAATAAGAGCTAATTTCCTGCAATAGCACAAAGGATCAGAATTTGTGCATGTTTGTTTTATAACAAAAACTTGTATAATCAACCCACACCGCACTTGCACTGTGTTCCAAACACATGAGTCAGAATAAAAAAAGGTACCATCTACAGAGTTAGAGGAGAGTATAAATCCTCTTTACTTTTACATTGTAGTTTTAATAGGGGGGTGAGTGAGCAAATCTATAGGAGACTGCCCACCCAACATTTTTATATTGCACAATTAATCTTTGCAAGATAGAATATGGTAGCCACTTGTTAATATAAAAAATCCAGACGCAACTAATTGGCAATTGGTTCAATGATAGTACATAGTATATCATCAGTCATATTCTTTTAGGGAGAATTTCCTTAAAAAAATCTAATGATATGAACCAGTCTTACTTGTATTTATAATGTCTTTGTGAGAGATAAGATCATCTAGATTCTTGGGTCTATATTTTTCAACCCTGAAATAATAAGATTTTACAGTACAGGAAATTATTTTAGTCAGACATATACATGAATTTTTAAAAAATGTACAGTCGAACCCACTTAACTCGAGCTCGGTTAACTCGCCCACCCCATTATGTCAACGTTTTTTATTTAAATTCTCTCTTTGTCTTAGCATTTTCTCGTCGTTTAATTCGATTTTAAAATATGTTGCTGCCATATTGGTTTTCGTTTTAACTCGATCATCGGTTATCTCGACGCCATTTTTCATACCCCAATGCCGTCGACTTAACCGGTTTCGACTGTACTAATTTTATAAAAGAATCATTTGTGTGCATCCAATTTAAAAATTGGCGGCTGGATAGCGAAGGCAATAGTGCGCTCGCCTCCCAAACTGAGGGGCGTGGGATCGATCCCACGTTAAAGCCACTATATAAATGTTGTTGAATGACTAACGCTAAGAAAGGCCTCTGCTGACCTGGAGAGGGATGGGCGCCGCCAGGTCTATCAAGCCAGAGAATGTTCTAATTTAATGGAAACATTAGAACCCCCTACGACTACGAGGTCATAACGACCACGAGGTTACGGGACTTACACAAAAATTTAAAAAAATAAAATCTTATCTTATCTGTTTACAGACGCTCCTTCTATACAGAAGATTATTGCGTCCTACGCTTATCTATGGTTTGTTTAGTCCTGCATTTTTATTAGAGATTTAAATGTTGATAAAGTGTTGGTTTTCCAAGAGCAAAGTAGTAATCATACATAAAGCAATTAACTCTAATTGAGAAATACAACACAAAGATAACTTAATACAACCCTCAGATAGACATAAGGATAAAAATAAAAAACACCTTTCTTATTCTGTATGCAAGAACAAACTCATACAAATTTTCGTTCTTCCCGTCCGGAATTCGGGCGTGGAATGGGTTGCCTGAAGAAACCAGGAAAGCCAACACTTTATCAACATTTAAAACTCTAATAAGAATGCAGGACTAAACACAAACCATAGATAAGCGTAGGGCGCAATAATCTTCTGTATAGAAGGAGCGTCTAAAACAGATAAGTCATCATAAGTGTAGGCTAAGGGCTAAGGCTAAGTGTAGGAGGACGCAGTAATTTTATAATCTTCTGAATATTAGGAGCATCTGTAATAGTAATAGATAATACTTCCAATTTATGCAGATCTAGTTTTTCAAATGTATAATGAATACTGTTATTTACCAAGGGAGATTGGGTGATTGTAGCGCTTTGTCAGTCATTATTTTGGTGCTGTAATTTCTGAATACTGAATGTTGACAAATATTCCCGGGAATATTTTAAGCTTTTAAACCAATTCGTAATAAGTTTAAATTCTTGAAACTATTAAATCATGAATTGTCTAATTCGTCTTTATTTCATATTAAAATATCTAATAAAATTTAAATGATAAACGATAAATATAAATTTATTTCGAATGAGTAAATGTAATGTGAAAGAAAAATTTCTGAATGAGGTAGTTATAAACGGATACACTTTTGGAATGATGCTAAATCTCAAATTTGTTATTGTTGACTGAACTGCGCTGAATGCGAAATAACGAACGAAATCTCACGAGAACGGGAAGCTAAATGCGTTTTCAACATGGCGGAAGACGGGAAACTACGATTGCTGAGTAACATAAACATACATTATTTAGGCTTCCTTCTTAGTTAATATCATGCCATAATGTTTTAGTAATTATAAATGAACACGAATGTTTGTAGTTGTAGACTTTCAGCGCTCCGAAAATGTCATCAGACCCAAATTCAGAGCAGGCTCTTCGCAATGCAATAGATTCTTGCACGACCAACCAATCTATGATCGACTTGACTTCCCAACATCTGCAGGAACTAAGGACACAGTGTGCGTCTACGGACAAAATAACGCAAAAAGAGATAAAAGATGCAGAGGTTAGTATCAGCACTTTTTAGGCCTATAAGTCCGTAAGTCACTGCTTAGTCATAAATTTATGAACTCAAAAGTTATCAAATGTCAACTGACTCAGCCTCAGCTGTTAAAGAATGGAATTGATAATTTTAAATTCGAAGTGATTATTCGCATGGTTTTGGCCGTGGGGATAATGCAGAGTATTATCCGCACGGGTCTTCGGCGCATGCGTCTTCTAGGGGCTGGTCATGTTGAAAAAAAAAGCGCCCGGTGTAGAAAAAATAAAAGCCGATATCACTCGATATCACTAAAATGTGTAATTAATTTGCTAATACAAATTGAAATTTCATGAGACTAAAGTTTTAAAGGAGCACTGCAATAAATAGGTACTTTGATACTCGTTCGCGCATCGTTCTGCGCATGTCGTAAATTCACGCAAAAACTGTCATGGCACTCATGGCGATTTTACAGTCGGTCTTTCGGCCACATCGGTAGTTCGCGTTGTACGTCACAGTTTTCTAAAAAAAGCCCACTTCGTCATCACAGTTTTATACAGCTTGGTTTTCCGAACATATCGATACCATTTTTGAAGCGATTTCGAATTTCAACCGGCGGTGCTATACGTTTGAACTGAATTGTGTGACGGTAAACTAATAAACAAATTAACCCTGAGTATTAAGAGTTTGTGGTTTCAATGTAATCCTGCAACATTCATTTTCTGATTTGAATAACTTTACTTCGTTAAAATTGGCGTAGGTACTCGTTAGTTATGCTTGGTACAGTGTAAGGACTTGAAGCAAAAAAATGTCAATGCCTCATAAGTCACCTCCCTTCATAAACAAAAGCGTGGGTTGTCGGAAATGGATTTGCCGATCAATTTACGCAAAAATGAATAAATATAATTATATATTGCAATGGTAAAGTTTACTTAGAGTTATTACAAGAATTGAGTAATTATATTAATAGTATTTCGAATAAAAACACAAAAAATAATAAAAAGTACACTATCATTGTGTCAATAATATTTTAACGACTAATACTATTACTATTCAATACTACTAGTACTAGTCTAATTCTAATAGTTAGAGTTCATTATTCTTAATATTAAAGTCCGTTTACAAAGAAATACAGGTCCAATTAACATTAGACACTAATACTATTAGTTTCCTAGTATTAAATCGTAAAGTATTAGTATTAGTTGAAAGTATTAGTTAATGGTATTATTATTATAATTTCTTATTATTTATATTATTAATATTTATAACTATGTCATGTCAACAGGATGTCCACCGAAGTCGGATTTTAGTCGGATAAAAATTTTGTGGTCGGATAAGTCGGATTTTAGTCGGATAAAAATTTTGTGGTCGGATTTTGGTCGGATAAACGATCCTCGGTCGGATAAACAAAATCTCGGTAGGATAAACGTTCCTCGGTCGGATAAAAGATAGAAATAAATGAATGACGAAGCTCACGTTGCACATTGTTTTGGTTTGGAAATACCAATAGTTCGCAGCAGTATAAAAACTGTTTACCTATGACAGAGTCCCCTGTCCATATCGATATCATATCGTATATATCTATAGTTTTATTTTTTTTAAAATGTGTGTTTTAAAACAAAAGTCGAAAACTAAACTTATACAAACAAATTACAGATATTAAACAAAATAATTCTCGTTAAAGATGGCATTGTAAACATAAAGTGCACTGTGATTGAAACAGATAGAAATTGTGAAATTGCTTACGCTTAGCCATAGTGCCCATAGTATAGATCTAGTAACCGCGTAATAGTAATTAGTGTGATATACTAGATCTAGATATTCATATTAGGATTTTGGTTAAAAATATATCATGATCTGAGTAAATAATAGATATCTATTTACTTTTGTTATATCTCCAAAAAATTTATGGGAGCAGTGTTAACTACGATTTTTGTGCTTATTGTTTAGCTGCTTTAGCAGCAGTCGCCATTTTGTCTGCTTGAAGTCAATAGATCTCTCTAATCTAGTATTTTGTGAAAATTAAAAACGAAAAAAACCTTAGGCTTAGCCTAGCCACGTCTAAAATCTAGATCTAGTTCAGTTAATTTCTTTTAAAATATTTAAACAGTCACGGTATGCCAAAGTCACAACTATTAAAGCAACTATTTAAATAGGTTTAGATCTAGATTCTGTTTCAAATCAAAGCTTATTTTTTATGATTAAATTGATTAAAAATCAGTCCTGTTCAGTGTTGAAAATTATGTGCTAAACATATAGAAATCTAGATTCTAGTCTAGTTAAATGGTTACAATTTAAAGTGTGTTAACTAACAGTTTTTAGGGTAGGCTGCAGTAGGCAAATTCTTGACTAAAGTCTTAAGACTAGTTTACTTTTTGTCAGTTTAAATTTGTTCCTTACTTCACTATCCAGATATTGACAATTTGTATACTATTACAAAAAACACTATCAATCCCATCAACATGGGGAAATGTTATTTTAATTCAGACTGGTTAAAAGACACTTCTTACTCTGAGTGGCTTGAACAACTAAGTGAAAATCGTGAAAAGTTCAAGTGCAAGTACTGTGGTCAAGCTTACCTTATAGGATCGTCAGGCATAAAAGCCTTGAACACCCATATGTCTTCACAAAAGCACATGCGGGCCAGTGCAAGTCATCGTGGTAGCAGTTCAATGCTTAGTTTTGCAACAAAATCAACACCTCCATCATCTCTGAATCAGACTGCCACTTCAACTACATCTAATCCAACTTCAACTACAACTAAACAGCCAACTCTTAAAGTTGCAGATACTCTAAAAGCAGAGGTTAGGTGGACAATGCACCTAGTTTCTAGCCACTCCAGTGCTCGAAGCTCAGACGACATAGGCAGCATTTTTCAACAGATGTTTCCTGACTCGGATATAGCCAAACAGTTTACCTGTGGACGTACCAAAGTAGGTTACTTAGCTACGTTTGGCATAGCCCCTGCTATCAGAGATGCCATTCTAGACAGTTTGAGAGACAGTGTTACTTATGTGATAATGTTTGATGAGAGCCATAACGCTGACCTTGGTAAAAAGCAGCTCGATGTTCACGTGAGATTTATTGATTCTGAAGGTATGGTGAGATCAAAGTATATAGACTCCTATTTCCTTGGACATGCTTCTGCAAATGATATCATGATTCACTTGAGGTCTTTCATTGAGAAAGCAGGAAGTCAAAAGATTTTGCAGCTATCTATGGATGGACCAAATGTTAACTGGAAAGTGTTTAAAACATTGTGCAAAGAAATGGAGGATGATAATGGAATGAGTTTGATTAATATTGGCTCTTGTGGCCTGCACACGGTGCACAACAGCTTTAAAAAGGGTGTTGAGGATTCAGGTTGGGGTGTGGAAGATGTTTTAAAGTCTCTTTATTACCTCTTTAAGGAATCACCAGCCAGGAGGGAGGACTTTTTTAAAGTAACAGAGGCCTCCAAACTTCCTCTCAAGTTCTGTGGACATCGTTGGTTGGAGAATGTTCCAGCTGCTGAACGAGCACTGCAAATCTGGCCAGCCATTTTACGCTACCTGTCTGCAGTAAAAAAGGGAACAGTCAACAAGCCTGGGTGTAAGAGTTTTTTAACACTGGTAGACAAGGAAGGGGACTATCTGTTCAAAGCTAAGCTTCACACCTTCATATTTGTAGCCAAGATTGCAAAACCCTTTCTTGAGAAGTTTCAGGCCGATGCTCCACTGTCACCCTTTCTTGGTGCAGACCTCTTCGCCATGACCAAAAGACTCTACAGCCTTATCTTAACTCCTGAATATGTGATGACAGTGACTAAAGCTTCACACCTTAAAATACCCAAAGACCTGCCATCCAATGCTTTCAAACGGGAGGCAGACTTCAGCTTAGGTCACCAGGCAGAAGTCATTCTGAAAGAACTGAAAGAAGCAGGGAAGGTTTCAGAGCTTAAGTTGAAAGATTTCAGACAAAACTTCCTCAAATTTATAAAGGGCATGGTTAACAAGATTCTTAGCAAGTCACCCCTTAAGTATGACATTGTCAGTTTCATACAGTGTTTGGACCCAACTGTTATCACACTTGAACCCATCAAAGCCAAGAAACTGTTCAAGAAAGTGACAGAGCATCTCAGCCTTACGAAATGGATCCAGGGTGATGAGGTGGATCAGGTGTTATATGACTTTGAGACCCTGGTAGATAGGCTGTCTCAATCAACAGTGAGGTACAATGGTGAGCGCCTAGATGAGTTCTTCATTGAACATGGTCAGTTGGATAGTTCACCTGCATTGAAAAAGGTAATCCAGATGGTCCTGCTGCTAAGCCATGGCAATGCTGATGTTGAGAGGGGTTTCTCAACCAACAAAGAAGCAACTGTAGAGAACCTGTTGGAAGAAAGTTTAGTAGCTAAGAGACTGATATGTCAGTATGTCAAGGACAACGGGCCTTTGGCTGAGATTCCTATCAACAAAAAAATGTTAGACTACTCTAGTAAGGCCCACAAAACCTACATTGATGCTATAGATAAGAAGAAGAAAGATAAAGAAGAAAGTGAGCAGACTGGGAAAAGGAAGAGAAAGGCAGAAGAAATCACAGACATGAAAGCAAAGAAGAGGAAGATAGAGCTTGATATTGATCTTTTAATCAAATCTGCTGATGAAATTATAGAAAAGGCAGTGAAGGAAACAGGAAAAGATGTACATGCTTCAATTGTAAAAAGCTTAGCTTTTAAGAGTGATGCCACAAAGAAGAAAGAGGAGGTAAAGGCTCTAGCTGCTCTCATCAATGAGAGGGAGGCTGAGCTGAAGCTTTAAAAGGCAGCTGTCTATTGTAAATTGTTTATAAACTGTATATATAGTGTAAATAATTTGAAATTATTTGTTTTATAAATCAACTTTACCAATGAACAATTTAAGTACAATGATAAGTTCTTTAAGGATGAATAATTTGACTATACGGATATCAAGTACGTAGTACAGATGTGATCCTCTAGTCTAAATGAATACATTGCTGAAGTAGAATGAAGGTATGTAGTTGTGTTCTTGTCAGTTTTTAGGTTATTTTTTACAAAATATGTTAACAAAAAAACATACAATACTGCAAGTTAAATTTTTACTTGTCGAATATATACTTTTACTTGTCCGAATAATAACTTTTACTTGTCGGTTGGATGGTAGGATTTTTTGGTGGCTGGTAGGATTTTTTTGGACCAGATTTGGGTGGACACCCTGGTCAATGTCTTGTGGTGTACTATTAACATTAATTATAAGAGCATAATTAGAAGATTTTACTAATGCTAAGTCCAAACTGATACTTACCTTAGAATTAATAATGATAATAGTGATGTAATCCTTTTATTTAATGTTTGTTGTTAAACATTTTTTGTTATATTTATATCTTACTCACCATCTTCTTTTTACAAAGATGAGGCTCATGAGGACATACACTTTTGACAACAAACACTTAATATTTTTTACATAAATAATCAAAATAAATCTCAATAATTAAAATACATTACATGTAATGAGATACTTATCTCTTCAAATACTAATTGATTTTAATTTTAATTTGAAATTTCAGTAATCAGGCGTCGGGGATGTGGGGTATTTCCAAAAATAATTTATTGTAAATTGAAATTGCATTCAGTTTTATTTTAAAAGTCAAATACCTACCCTTAAAACATTTAAATATAGTTATTGATTTAAATTTACCATATAATTAATTAAAATGAATTAGGCATGCAACAGTTTGTACTGATTTATATATATATATATATATATATATAAAATAATGATTTTCGCTATGATTTTTTTCAACATAGCCTTTAAATATATTTTTTCAAAATTCAAAATCTTGATATACTTTAAACATATCTTGTTCATTGTTTTGTAAATTGGATTGTGAGTGTATCCTAAAAATTTGATACCTTTATCTCTAAAATTAAAAAAATTGTGAGGGAAAGAGTACAGAATTTTGAAATTGGGGTCACAAGTTTTTAAATAAATTATATAGGTTATATAAGGGGCAAAAAAAATTCATAACTCCACTTCTATAAAAGATAGAAAGACAAAACAAGTGTTTTTGAAAAGGTCTTAGCAAGCCCTTTAAAATGATATATTGTTTAAGCCTATTGAACTATATTTAAATTTTCTGTCAAAGTACCTACAATAAAAAATGATTGGTGTTCAACTAATGATAATTGTTATAATTTTAAAATAAAGAATTTAAATAGTCATCTTCTCCAGGTGAGGTCTTAGCTTAGTTCCATAAAGCATAATGGTATGCGGATCGAATCCCAGGACAGTCGTACTTATTTTTTTAATTTTTTTGGGGGGTTAGTTAGTTTTTTGCTTGTTTTTTGTTGGTTTTACAACCAAAGTGAGGATGTTTGCAAACACTCAAGCAGGCTACTTCCCAGAAACATTTTATTATTCCACCCACCCCCATCTATGCCTGTCTTATCTATTCTGTTACTCACTGTTAAAGACTTTTAAATTTTGATGCTATACATTTAAGGTTGTTAAGACCTATCGTTTTTGAGGACCGGTTAGCCGTTCAAAAAAAGACCGGTTAACCGCAAGTCCTTATATGCCTTATGTTTTGAGAACCAACGAGTCAATGTTTTTTCGCCTCGCGTCGTCTGATGGTGGCATCAGAGCCCGATTCCCCCGCTGGCGTTCAGCTCTTTTTCGCGACGCCCTCAATTCAGCGAATTAAAAAAATTTTTAAAAAAAATAAAAATATTATTTAAAAATTCAAAGAATTAAGTAAACAGTGATGGTTAATAGTCAATTTAAAAAAAAATTTAAGACTCGTGATTAACCGTTCTAAATAAGAGGACCGGTTAAACCGTTCGTTAAAGTTAGCGAGGTATTTTTGATAAGTTTAAAAAACCCTCGCCTCGTCCGTTGGGACGTCGTGTGACTCTCCTGTGTTTTGTGCGTGATGCTGGTCAACTCTGATGCGGTCAACTCGCGAATTAAAATTAATAATAATAATAAAATTATAAAGCTTACGGAGTAAACAGTGATGATAAAATGGAATTTATTTAAATACCATATTATTTTTCAATCGTCAACACGCCAGAATTATTGAATTTTGCGGCGCACACGACGTTAAACCCCCCTCCCCCCCCATTTTTTCCTGTTGAAATAGGGTTAGAGCTACTCTCGCGGTACTCCCCTTCCAACGCATAAGAATTACATTTTTAAAAAGAAAATATCAGTTTTGATATTAATGTGGTAAGCTTACGTCAAATGCCTTTGACTTGCAGGAAATTTGTCACTAAATGACCGAACTCGAATTTGAGAACCGATTAATCGCCCGGTATCTTTGCTACGTCTATCAAATGACTCTCGTAGATACTTCACTAAGCGGCTCGCGCCAATCAATTATTTGGATGCTGGGAAACAGACTATAAACCGGTGACCAGAGAATGCCGTTAGGTCACGGGGTCATATGGTTTTATAGCTTTCTTTGTCTTTATAAGAAACCGACTATAATTAATATAAATAGAAACAGTCGCGGCCTTGACTGTTGTTGACATCAAACGCGCACTGTGTGTAGCTTTCGTACAGTGCCTCGACTACTAAGCAAATTATTTTAAAAAACATTCTTTAGCCGTAGGCGAACTAAACTAATAGTGATGACGTGTATATTATTTATATACCCGGAATATGGAGAAAGCGATTTGATGTCACCATCGCTCGCGTTAGTCTCGTATGCTGCCCTGCATCTTAACAGTAAATTTGCGGTTAACCGATCCTGATTAAATAGGACCGGTCCTGATCTGAGGACCGGTTAACCGCTAAAAACCTTAATACCATTAATATTATATCGTCTTTCGCTTTTTCATGCTTTAAATTAAATTAACTTAATTAATTTATGATGATTACAAGTACAATGCTAGTTCATAGTATTACTAATTAATTAATTAATGATTAACTAACGATATGCAGGTCCGCTCAGATTATTGAATATTGCTAAAATGGATAAAAAATATAAGATTCCAGTCACTCGAAAGATGGTTAAAATGACAATTATTTTTTATACCCTCCAAACCAAAATATGTCAATAAACAATGATACATAAATAATCAGCAGTTAGTAATTAAAATTTAGATATCGTTTGGCATCATTGTCACGGTCAAAACCGTGCGGCAGTGCAAATAACGCTAGGCATTTTCCGATAGGGTTTACCGTGCTGATAATGTCGGACATTATTCGCACTGCCAAAACCGCGCGAATAATGCTTACCTTTTAAATTTGTCTGCCTAATTTAACAGTTTCAATGATCAATCTCAAGCACTGCAAAGTCACTGAAAATACAATACAGTCGAAACCGGGTAAAACGACGGCGTTGGGGTATGAAAAATGGCGTCAACATAACCGATGATCGAGTTAAAACGAAAACCAATATGGCGGCAAAGTATTAACATGTACTTGAAATTTCTTTATGTACGTGATTAATTAGTTAGCGTTAATTAGTGATGGGACGATTAATCGGAATCGTATCGTAACCCTAATATTTCTTCGCTCTTTCCTAAGGTTGTAATGACCGTTTGTTTTTAAGGACCGTTTAAAATTTAAATATAACCATGGTTCCCACTCAGGAAAACGGGAAAAAGTCGGGAATTCTTAAAAAAAATTTCTCGGCCTTGAAAGTCGGGAAAAGTTATGACTAGTCAGGGAATTTATATCTCTATATATATAAGACGCATTTGTTGTCTGGTTGTCTGTCTGTTCCCTAATAACTCAAGATCCAGACAACCAAATAACGTGAAATTTGGTACACGTACACAAAATTATACCGGAAAGGTTATTAAACAGGTTTCGTTCCATATATATAAGATAGTGGGGGCCGGGGGCCCAAAATGTAATTTTTCCTTATATGAGCTATATAAAATCACAATTATTGAAAATTAAGACGTAAAATAATGACGCAAAATAATAAACATTTTGGTGTCGAGATTAACAAGAAGGCGATTATCGCCATAAAATAATTTCTTTGTTGTTGTGTTGCTTTGTTGTTTTATTGTTGATTTTGTTGTTTTGTTGCTGTTGTTGTTGTAGTTGTTGTTGTAGTTGTTGTTTTTGTTGTTGTTGTTGCTTTGTTGTTGTTGCTGTTGTAGTTTGTTGTTTTGTTGCTGTTTTGTTGTTGTTGCTGTTGTTGTTAAACCCGGGCGAAGCCGGGTACTTGCCCCTAGTATATATATATTTATACATTTATGCCGAAGTAAAGGACTTTGATTACGTCTCTGTCATGTTTCGATTCCATTTAAATTAAAAATAAGTTACCAGTTTACAATTGTCTGCGCATGCGTTAAAAGGTCAAAGTTTACGCCTCGTCTAGTCCCATTACCATTAATAGCCGCTAGCGTTTGCAATGCCCGTCGAATCAGCGTATAAAAAAAATAAACATATCAATATGGTAATTTTTAGTTTAATGCTTTTGACGTGCAGGATATCTGTTACCATCAGAACGCTCTCGAATTTCCTCAGTCTTGTAATAATATAAATAAAACTATTGAGGCCTTGACCGTTGATCACAGCACGCTGTAGGCTGTGTGTTAGACCTCGGCCGGCAACAAGTCTAAGCGAATTTAAAAAAAAATAATTCCTTATCAGAATTCGAACTACAAAAGTGATGTGTATATTAATAATATTGTATACATGTACTGGAATATTAAGAAAATGATTTGATTTCATCGTCACGCGCGTGTTAGTGTCACAGTCACATATCTTACTGGTAACAATGAACAAAGCAACAAAAAACTTTTAAAAGAATAATAATTTTTTATTTTATTATATAAAAACCACCGTCGATTCTCGATACAAACCTTTACTTTCATTTCTAAAGATATTCGTTTATCTTAAATAATAAAATCATCAATGCATCAGAAAATGAATTAAGTTTAATAATAATATAACATGCACTTCAAAAAAACGCCGATTTACGGGCACCTCGGGTGAATACATCTAATTCACACATGGATCAAAAGTGAAAGAAGATAATAACATCCGGTAATTTTTATTGAAATCTCGTAGAATCACACAATAGCCGGAAGTCTCGAAGATGATGCGAGATGTCAACACTATTTTCAACTAAAAATGCATTGCTAGGCAAACTGACGAGGATCGAGCTAACCAAGTTAAGTTGCAAATTTGGCCCTCTTTTGTGCTCGAGGTATTAGGTTTCGGCGTCTTAGAAAAATCGAATTAGCCGATGAAAAAATGCAAAGACAAAGAGAGAATTTGGCGGTTCCAATAAAAAACGTCGAGTTAGTGGGGTGGTCGAGCTAACCCAGCTCGAGGTAAGTGGGTTCGACTGTACTTAATTTAGTTGATTGTCTTATTCTTTTCTCTATTGATATTTTAAGCCAACATACACTCATTATACGAGGATCTCAACAAACGTCTTATCCTTATCTTTCCACCCAGAATCAGAACTGAGAAGTGTCAACTTTACTACGATTATCAGTATCAAGTATCAGTCTATGACTTAATCAAAGATAAAGAAACTAATTTTATAAATGTAAACAACTTCTTTCATGGAAAGCAGCTAATCTAAACTAAAGATGCAAATTGCTTAGAAGTAATGTTAAACGAACAATTCTCATGGAAGCTAAATATTAATGTAATAATTTTTAAAAAATCCAACTAAACTAAACACATGTTCTGTAGGCCTGAGACTAATCTCTTAAGGCCTTGGCTAGAACCTGGGCAATCTGCTCCATCTGCTGAGCATTGCCATACAACATTGTCTTCACATGGGACTCACCCGCCTCCCTCACCCCCCCGGCTATGTCAAGCGCCGGGCAAGACGTCACCAGGTGTACGACTGTCTCAGGGGCTTGGCTGCAATGACGGCAGTTCGAGTCCCTGTTGTGGTCTAGCCTGTGAAAGTAAGAGTTGGTTGGGCAATGTTCTGTTCTCATCTGAGTCACCAAACCCTGGTGTTTGCGACTCAGGTTCCACCACTGATCTGAACGGCTTGGCCTGGGCATGTTAGCGAATACCCCTCTGGCTGTTGTGTTGTCAGCCCACTCCTGGTACCACTTACTCCGAAAGTGGTCCTTTAGCCAGGTTTTAGCCCCGAGATAGGTGACTGGGGTCTCTGGTTGGGGCAGTGCTGCACCTGCTTTGGCCAGGGAGTCTGCTTTTTCGTTGCCATTAACATTCACGTGGCTCGGGATCCACTGCACTGTTACCTTACCTCCAAGTCTTTCGAGTCTACCCACGTCCTCCAAGATGACGTCAACCAAGTGGGTACTACGATTCTCACTAGCCAGGACTTTGAGGGCTGATCTCGAGTCACAGAACAGTACCGTGTCGAAACCAAAAATTTCCGACCCCTGCAGTGTCCGGTGCACACTTTCCAGGGCCCTGTGTATAGCCTCAAGCTCCGCATCGTAGTTCGATGCCATAGTCCCACAGGGACCTAGAAGTTCTTCTTTTGGTGGCCCTCCTATTGGGTATAAGATGAGCGCACCGTATCCTGCAATTCCTTCACTCGAACTGGCAGACCCATCCGTGAACACTTTCACTTGGGTTCCCGCGAACCCTTCTATCGTCTCAAGGGCAGCCGCTTTCTGTACATGTTCAGGGCTGCGTTTCGTCACCGCCGTGTCAGTCAGAGACAAACGTATTTCGGGACGTGAGCATTCCGCATAGGGCGGTTTGAGTGGGACACTTATAATTTGTCTTCTATTTTGTGGGGGTTTGACGTTCCTATCAAGTTCCAAAATCCAACTAAACTTTTCAATTGTAGTAAGAAAATTAAACTAAAATGCTACCTTACATTGGTAAGACCTGTACCAGAATATTCATCTTCTGTATAGGACCCATCTACTTAAGAAAACATAAAATTAGATCAAATAAAAAAAAAGTAGCAGCATGATTTATTTGGCTTCTGATGAATATTCACAACGGAAAAGAGTAACTCCATTAGATTAATTACGAATCCCAGATGACAGAAGAGCAAATTAGTAATAATACACAAGGCTGTAAATTTTAACCTGGAAACAACACTTCAACAGTCTAATAATTAACACAGATATACATAGGAATAAAAACACTTTTTTATGTTATATCCTTTATAAATTTTTACCAATTTTTGATCCAAGAGCTGCTTGGCAAATACATCTTTTAGCCTATTCTAATTCAATGTCAATTGGCAATAGGTCTGTTATTGATATAATCATGCAAAAGAAAAAATGTATTCTACCTTATTAGGCTACTATAGCTTTGTTGTGTCCCATAACCTTTTTTTCGAGGTCATAGGGGATTCTAATGTTTCCATTAGATCATTTTCGGGCTTAGTGAACCTTGGTGACGCCCATCCCTCCCCAGGTCAGTGGAGGACTTTCTTAGCGTTAGTCATTCATCAACATTTTTATAGTGGCTTTAACATGGGCTAGACCCCACGCTCCTCAGCTTGTGAGGCGAGCACACTATTGACTTCGCTGTCCTGTCGCTATTGCTATAGCTACTTATAAAGAAGAAATCATACCGTACAATTTAGGCAGATGGTTCAATTTTTAATTCCTGGGAATAATAGGCTATTCATTTCAATAAAATATTTAAACTTTGTATTTAAGATAAGCCCATTTGATGATTTTCTGATATGTTATTTTTCTTTAATTTTTTCATCCCCTTTAAGGATTTATATTGCTAGTACAAGTATTGCTAATGGGCATAATACTGATAATCATTTCATTCACAATCATATTCATATAATCAGGGACGGCTCAAGGTTGATACAATGCGTGATCATCACACATGCAACAAATTTTTTTCTAAACCTTTCCCATAAATTTCCAGAGAGTAAAAATTGCCTATTTTCATCCAAACTAAAAATGTCTAGCGGTGGCACTGATATAATCAACATAATCCATTATCTTATCCAGTGGTATCAAATGACAAAATAAATTCAGGATAACACCGATTCACAACATTTTAACTATTTAAAAAATTGCGTTTTTGAATCTTTATTCTCCTGCACTGAATCTCTTGAAGGTGTCATATTGCAATATTTAAAAAAAAATCTTTGCAATTAAAAAAAATAACTTATGCTTTATGAAGTAAAAATTTACTGTTGTTATTAATATTATTAATAACTGTCAGCAATGTTTTTCTTATGTTTCTTAGAGTCTTAAAATGCATACATAAAAATTATTATTGTTGTATTCTTCAGAGCAAAATCATCAGAATGGTTGGAACTCAACTGGTAGCCAAACAAAATTTGAGTTTAGTTGTCATGCCAGAAGTCTTAAAAGAGTATCCTAAGCTAGAACCATGGCTTAAAATAGTTGGAATACCAAATGATTCTATTAAGGTTAGTTGATTCCAGCCTTAGAAAATTAAAATTTGTTTTGTTGAAATCTGATGATAAATTTCAATTACTTGAAGATCAGTCATTGATGCCATTGATTTAAAAAAATGCTTTATTTATCCTATGTTAGCAGCAAATATTAAATGAATGTTTTATGTTATGTCTCGGTTCATATGAGAAATAATTTTGTTTAGAAAGCGGTCTAATAACATGAAAAATAAAACAATTCACAGGCAATTTTGAATGAAAGGCTGGCATTCTCAGACCTTATGAATATGAGTAAAGATGACTTAACTGCTTTATTAAGAAGATTTGACTGTTCAGAATCTGAGCTGAAAACATTGCTAACTGCCTTCAAAAATCTACAAATTTGTACTGGTAAGAAGAAATTATGCTTTCCATGTTACATAAATGTTCATTTTACAAGTGTTTTATTAAAGGCTTATTACTTCTGATATCTTCAATACTGAATTAAAATTCCCATTACTTTGTCCATAAAATGTCCATATTACTTTAACATAAGTGGAATCAGTTCTTTTACAAAATTCAATGCATCTCACTAAATGATAAAAAAAATTGATATGGAAACAAATTCATTATGTAGTGAAATGAATTTTCTATCAGAGAAAATCAAATATGTATGGATTTTTAAAATGCTACATACTAAAAACAATTTTAAGCTTGGAAAATTTTAATTAAAAGGATCATTTTGTTACTTTTGAATCAGACCCTTGGTTTAATTGTTCAAGTTTGCAAAATAGAAATAGCTTATCACAAAAGCGTGTGTTGTACAACAAACATCTAAGCAAAGTTTCATGTTAATTTTTTAAAATCCTGTGATTCTGGGAGCATGTTATTTATTTGTATGACTCTGGAACTTAAACAATTCTGTTCCAGGAACTGGCAAATCACCAGCAGCTGGAACCCCACACCTGCCTTGTAGAACTTTTCACACTTAGCGTCCATTTGCAAATTATAATTGAATCCAGGATTTAATTTAGGAGGTGATCGTGCCATATTCTTTTATGACATGGCACATTTAGCGCCATTGTCTCCTTTAAATGGTATAGAAAGAGTTTTCTTCAAATGGGGCTTTTTTTATATCTGTCCATACCATCTGCATTGGCATTGTAGATCGACATGGAATAAGAGACCTTTTTATTTACTGAGGCATCTTTTACCCAACTTGTAATACAGTGTTCAGTGTAGGTTAAGCACTTTTTGAGATTATGGAAATAACTTGTGTACTTCCACCAATGTGTAACTACACCACCAATTTGATTTATTTGACCTAGGGACATTTTTATTTTATTTGGGCCAATTACTTTCTTTCTGGTCTGTTGCATAAAATGTGCTGCTGAATAGCAATTCATGAGCAGATTTTACAGAAAGAAAGACACTGTCAATTTTAAAAATTATGACTTTGTGATACATGGTTATTATAATTTTTTAAATAAAATTTAGCAATTTCATTTGACATCACATTGTTTGCTTTTCCTTTAAGTTAGTTAAAGCTAAAAGAAATGATGTAGCAAAGTCAACACAGCACCATATTTTGAAACACAATTTTTTAAAATATTGTTTCAAGTGTGGTTACCCTTGAAAGGATATGTAACTTTGTCGAAAGCTATTATAGCTTTAGCTCTGTATGCTACTTGTTGAGACTGATAATCAATTATTAGATTGCAAAGATTAGGAACATTAAGTTCAACTTTTGATGTAAAAATGAAGTTTTCTACTGCATTGAATGTATTACTTCAGAGGGCAATATTTGGTAGAATATTCACAATCATCTAATATTTTGGTCATTGGTATAAAAACACAGTGTCTTGGATTTTTCTCTTTATAATATTTTTCTGTAAAAAGGTAAAGAAGGTATAAATTTTCTGTTTTATATTAAACCAAAGTTTTATTGCCAGTAAATCTTCATTTTTTAAGTTCTTTACCAACTATGGGGAAACTATTTGAGAGGGTAAAGTACACTTAATCAGGAAATAACTGGAAGGTACTGATTACACTGCATAAGTTTCATGTGGTTCACATCAAAGTCAAAGGGATAATATGTTCATTATGTACTAAAACTTATAACATCACTGAGAAAATGTTTTCATATTTTAAATAAAAGCTATCATCAGCTGTTTAAAAAAAATAAAATTGTACAAATCAAATACTTCATCTTCCATAATGACACGACTTATCATTCCAGAAAAACTTCTTCAGGGTCAGTCAATATCTGAACATGATTGGCATTTTACTGACCTGGCATGTCTACAAGCTCTGTCAGCAACTGCTCAATGCCGCTCTACAACCAATAGTCCTGCAGCTGGAAATTCACCTAAGCATCAACAGAGGACTACTCCCTCAACCTCTTCTGCAGCCTCTGTTTTTTCAGATATTTCATCATTCAACAGATATGATTCCATTTTACATATTGGTGGAAACGGAAGGCCCTCGCCCCTCTATAGCAATTTTTCTGACATGCAGCCCCCAAGGAGCACCCCTTCATCTCCCTTACCCTCCCCACACAATTATAATGGCTCTCCTCCCCCTCACCGGTCAAAGTCAGTTAGTAGTGCAGCTGTAAAATACCCTATTACACCTCCCCCAGCTAAAAATTACATGTTATTTCCTGATTCAACAATAACAAAGAGCAAGAGTCATGAATCCCAGCTGGCCAATAAAGTGGTGGACATTGATCCTATAAAGTAAGCTTCATTTTCACTGTTACTCAGGAGTAGTTAGATAATAAGCAAACTTATGCATTCAAGTAAAATCTTAAAATATCAATGCCATGAATTTCTTTTTTGGGTGAGATGTTGGCCATTGTGAAAGATTTGTGAATTTGTTTTTTTGATACCTGTTTCCCTGTTCTAATCTTTGGAGAAAATATATTTTGGGCCATAGGGAAATATCTAGATTTAAGATTTGGGCATTCCAAGAAATGGTAAAGGGTTTAGAGTTAAAAAAAATGATAATTCATTTTGATGGACGTTATTGTTAAATTACTTTGTATCACATTTTATAAAAGATTTTATTCAGAACAGCCATATTTTTACAGTATCGTTTAACCCTGATATGTCACCGGGCATGTGTTTTGCAGAAAAGCATCAAGATAATCAAAATCAAACATGGCAGCAATATTAACATGTGTTGTAAATCATAGGGTCCGAATCATCAAATATATAAATAAAAACTAATTTTACCCTAAAATTTGGCTCATGATTAATTTATATAAAGGTTTTCCTTCTCAATAGTTACATTTTTTTTTCCAAAAGGCCATTATTTTATGAATGAACATAGTATTAGTACTGATAGTAGTAGAATCATAATAGTGTAGAATGATTGGTTGTCAATGACAACTATTCTGCACACAGCACATTATGGTATTTTACTAATATAAAGTATGTTGGGTCTGGACACCTTAATTTAGTATATCAGTGAATTAATTCTATGTAAGATAATTTTAAAGCCTATTTATCAAATAATTCAATGTTAACAGGCGTAATAATTGAATTTATTGTAGCATCAGGTTTTGGAACTTTCACCATTAAGGGGGGGGGGTGGTCACCACTCCCTTTAGGATTATCTTATCTTATCTATACAGACGCTCCTTCTATGCAGGATTACTGAGATATATGCTTTGCGCTAATAATAATAACAAATATGAGAGACATATTCTAGCTCCATGAAAATGGAACACATATACATCTTTTATCATGCAGCGTGATATTAAAAAAATAAAGATTTTGAATTTATTTCTATTTTAAAAAATAAATAATTCAGTTACACTTACTTAGTGTGGATTGAAAATTATAAATACAGTAATTTTTAATAATATAATAATAATTTAATATAGTTCAAGATGTGTAGTACGTTGAACGTGTGCAAAAATATCACAAATTAATGAATAAATATTCTTTTTAAAAAGGGGATTAGTCATGTAGATCAAGATAAACGATAAAAGGGGGGAAATCTTTCTGCTTTTGAGCTTGAGTTATAATTGTTGGCGACATACAAGAATCGGCATAAACGATGAGAAAAATGCCAAGACAAAAAAAACTTGACTGAAAAGGGATGGCAAAGAGGAGATAAATGGGTTCCACTGTAAATGCACTTTTTTATGGGGCGGTCATCCTTATGTTGTTTGTCTTTAGTGGTTGGATGTTGTAGTTTTGAAGGGTATTGCATTTATTTATATCAGTAAATGTTTTCCTGAAATTTTCCAGGATTTGAAAAGTATTAATATAATGTGCTAGACATCTCTTATAATTATGTGCCCCTTGATTTATTAGTGAAAGTATTTGATGTTGTGATTTTGTTTGCTCTTGTCATGTTTTCATTGATGATGGAAGATGAGAAATGCTATTGATTGTTGTTGTTGTTTACATTGATGATGAAAGATGAGAAATGCTATTGATTGTTGTTGTTGTTTACATTGCCCTGTGGTACATGTAGTATACACCACCGAAGGTAGAGACTCTATTTTAAAAAGAATAAATGTTTAAATTTATTTTAATATCCAATCAATGTTTTCTTAAAGTTATAGGAATAATTTTAATGTCTGTTACAACTGTAGAGGTATAAACCAATGTGTGACTGTATTGTCTAATACCCAATTTTTGTTTAAGTTGGCCCAATAAATATGCAGAAAATTTTTTAAGACAAATTTTTATTGATTTTGCAAGCTTCTAATTTACCTTTGTATATTGACCAGGGGCAACAAAAGGAACAAACCTTCAACTATCAACATAAAATTAGGTGGTAGCCATGAGGCTTTGTTCAAAAGACGGCTCTCAACAGATGGCTCAGAAGCAGGGAGTCGTGGACCATCAGGTCACACATCCCCTGTTGTTGCCTCCCCCCTTCGATCCCCGCCTTACAAGCATGACCCGAATGCTCTGATGTCAGATGATTACTCCAAGTACTCCAGTAAGCATGCACTGGGAACATCTATAAAATAAAAAATGTTAAGGTTTATGTAAATGTTTTCATAAATCTAAATGGTTAATGGGACAAAACAAATCTAGATGAATATAATTTTAATACATTTGTTTTATTTAATGAATTGTGTTTTTCTGATAAAAGTCTTTTATGAGCATTAGTTGTAATGTCTTGAAATGTTTTTTTTCTCCCCAAGTTCTAAAATAACCATGAAAGATAGATTTTACCTTAAAAAATAGTGGATCCTTAATATTCATCATTACCACTACGAATTGAAGGATCAATACCAACAAAAAAACCCACAAAATTAATATAATTTCTCTATAACAAAACTTTCTACATGAAAATGATTCTTGCAACTCATTGAAACAACTTTCAAATTATCAATTAACCATCACTAATAAATGTGTTATTGTTATTTTGAAAGATGTACTTGTAAAAATGCTATAAATATTAAGGTTGTTAATAGTTGAATAGTTTACTGCCTTAAGACCAGGACCAGTCCTGTTTATCTGGACCATTAATTGTAACTTCAATTAGTTTGTATAAGTTTATAACCTGGAGTTCATTTCTTGGTGTGTCCTCTTATAAGCTAGTAAATAGTAAGGTTATTAATGGTTAAGATTCAGGGCATCATACCTTTTATTAAATTAGAACTTAGACTCGCACTTTCAATCGCTGCTTAAAAACTGACAGGCTCGCATAGCAGATGGCAAGAAGTTTAACATTCCAGTCAAAAATCAAACACAAATTTTCATGAAATATAACCCAATGAACGTAAAAAATACAAATTTAACTTCAGAGAAATATTAAGGGTCCACTGCTTGTTACTTGTCAATGTATGCCAGCTCATAATGTTTAAATTCAAACTATTACTTGACACATATCATGGAATGCAAATAAAAAACCTAGACTTACTACATTTGTATTCCTGGGCCATGATCTGGAAGTAGGACAATATTAATCTTTATTTTCTTTGTTTCTTTTGTTTTTCTAATTTTGTATGATCCTTGATTGGAGTGCTTTATTTACAGAGAAATCCTTTCCACTCAAACCTTTGTTTTACAGTGATGCAAGTCATGCATTTTGAATACCGACAGCTTTCTGTACATTTGTACACGTTGGTTGCATTTTGTATAGCTCAGGCTTGATCACCTCACAAAATACTTGAGTCAAATTGTTTTTATGGTTTATACCAAAATCAAATCCAAAATACTTTCAATTAATGCCAAGTCAAAAGCTCAACTCTATTTTTGGCTGATAGCCGAGTCAAAAGATGAATGACAAAGCTCAACTCTATTTTTGGCTGATAGCCGAGTCAAAAGATGAATGACAAAGCTCAACTCTATTTTTGGCTGATAGCTGAGTCAAAAGGTGAATGACAAAGCTCAACTCTATATTTGGCTGATAGCTGAGTCAAAAGATGAATGACAAAGCTCAACTCTATTTTTGGCTGATAGCTGAGTCAAAAGGTGAATGACAAAGCTCAACTTTATATTTGGCTGATAGCTGAGTCAAAAGGTGAATGACAAAGCTCAACTTTATATTTGGCTGATAGCTGAGTCAAAAGATGAATGACAAAACACAAGATTCAAATATGTATTGTAAAAAAATGATACCAATAAATTCAATATTTTATAGAAGATAAAATAATTATTTTAGTAATCTGTAATCCAGGAATAATAATAAATAACTAAATTTGGTAATAGTCATTTATTGGCTTTTTTTTTACATCCTTAATTGGATAGTAATTTAATTCAAACACATTTTTAAGTTTAGAAAGAAATGCTCTTCAGCAATATTGCCTTGCGAGTTGCGACATTGATTAGAATATAGATGGTAGGTGGAGCAGACAAATACTTGTGTGCTGTGGATTTATTTGACTATTGCAAATACACTTATATGTCAACATTAATAAAAATATTTTCATGCGGAATTATTACACATTTCTTTAGTACTTTTGGGAATATCAGGCAGCTGTAAACTGAGACCAATTTTTGCAGAGAATTATTTATAAACCATATGTCAACAGCAAGACATTAAGCAGTTATAATTGCAGCCAGACAATCTGAATTCTGGTTGATGACCAAAAGCTTAAATCATATTGAAACCCAAATTAATATTAGGTCTCGGCACAGAAATTGAAATACGTATGCCTTTATCTCACATCCTCTCCTTTTTACATACATTTTGAAAACAGCTGTAAACAGTGATAAGTTACTGATAAGTAATATTTTCAGGAAAGTGGGGGTGGGTATTAAAGAAAAAACGCAACTAATTGTGTTAATTTAAAGAGATTTCGTTTTATTTTTACAAATGTATTATAATTTTATTAAAAGTACATTACAAGTATTTATTAGGGTTTTTTCTTCTTACAGATACATTGACAGTACCAAAGTCCCCAAAGACACCAATGAAGATTCACCATCAAATATATCATAGGTAAATTACATTTATCTTAAATAATAAAGATTAAAATGAAAATGCTTTAAAAAAATAAATTGGTCATCAAATATAAATCTTGACATGAGCTTGTTAAAAAATTTAGGATTTAGCTACATCCATACTGTAAAGTGAGTGTTAAGGCATTAAAACAGTTTCATTTACTTTAAAACTTCAAACCCGATTGCTTAGCGCGGCAAAACTCAAATCCCACACCAGGCTTTGGGCCAAAAAGGAAAACATTCCACAAGTGGAAAATTAAATCGTATTTAAACTTATAGGAATTAAACCAGAACGAAGTATTATAAAAATAATTGGCACGCCCATTTTCGCTCTTATGCCAATTGTCAATTATCTTTTATTGGCCTCAAGCTCATGTATGTTTAGTGTAGGGTTCTGTGTCACTTTGATTCTCTGGATGGAGATGTTGTCATCAATGAATAAACTTCTGTCTGAAGTTTTGGTCATCTTAATTAGAGAAAACATTAGACAAATTAGACAGAAACACCAACATAGATATCTAATTTTTTTACTACAAAAACTATGGAGTCTTTTCCTTTGCTGTACATGAATTCACATATTTCCTCAAGTAGTTGGAAAATCTACTGAGAATATTTATCTGATTAAGCCACCACACATTTGGTAAAAAGACATATGTGTAAAAGGCTGATATTGGCAGTGATTTAAAAATTTGCCTCTGATACAGTTGATGCTTTTTGCAACAGTGCTTGTTATATTCTCAAGCTTGATGACTTAAACACAGAGAGAAACAGTGCTCGTTATATCTTTAAGCTTGAGGACTTAAACACAGAGAGCAACAGTGCTCGTTATATCTTCAAGCTTGAGGACTTAAACACAAACACAGAGAGCAACAGTGCTCGCTATATCTTCAAGCTTGAGGACTTTAACACAGAGAGCAACAGTGCTTGTTATATCTTCAAGCTTTAGGACTTAGACACAGAGAGCAACAGTGCTCGCTATATCTTCAAGCTTGACGAGAGGGATGTTATCAGTGTAACAGTAGAAATCTGCATCTAATGGCATTTTCAATGAGTCTAGACTTGATGAAGTTATATCAGGGCACTATACTATTTCATTTCTTATATGTCAATCCAAAACAAGCAACGAACATAACTGGGGCTACTGCTCTGGCAAACATCCATTCATTTCACAGCTTTTATATTTGATTGCAAATCCAGGCTGGAGATAATGACACTCCGGTTAAGATCTCGTGGCCCAGAAATAGTTTTTCAGGAGCCCGAATGGGGCCTGTGGGCCTTGAGATCGTCACATATACTTAAGAGCATCTTTCACATAAATAAAAATTGGGAATATTTTACAAATTGAACGGGATAAACTTGCCTTTAAAAAAGAACATCTTCAAAGGTGCTGACTTTACATCATTTATTTAAGTGTGTTTTTTTGTCCCTGCTGTTTTTTAAAATAACTGTCTATAAATTAATAAAGAAATTATACAAATAAATTATATTGTGCACATAAAGCACTTGAAATAAATATCTTCTGAATATAAGACAAAATAAAAATAAATTATCATCACTTAGTTAGACTGTAATTTTACAGGTCTTAATACTGTTGCTGATTTTGACTAACCAGTAATCAGCAGGACTACTTTTATTTCTTGTCAAGATTGTGTTGATTCTATGACAGTTTATTATTGCTTGTCAAGGTTTGCAAACACATTTAAGATCACCACTTGTGACTACTGCCATAAGCAGATGATTCTGGGCTACAAATGCAAAGACTGCAAGTAAGGGAGAGCGTTGTTTGGAGCAGATGAACCTTGCCTTGTGTTTATCTCCCCTCCTCTTGCCTGTTCTCCCAGCGATTATATAATGCCACTAATCTGTTGTTAGCTGTTACAGCATGCCACAGCTAGAGTCCCTTAATTTTTTTTTCTTTCTGTATCATATCCATGTAGCACTTTCGAAAATCCTGTACATTAGTCTACACAATACACATGCATCATTTCTGCTTCTACACCACTAATTGTTCATTGAGCTTTTTATCTTCTCCCTTTCTCTCAGGGTAATATCTCTTATACTGTCTGCTAAAAATGTTTAAAACAGCGGTTTCTAGTTCCAAATGTATTGTATCTAGTATTATTCTCATGGTGTTTAGTTTAAATATTTTTTAACTTGATCAAAAATTAAAGTCTTGATGTTATTTTAAACATCAAAGTTTTCGGAAACTTATTAATCTCTTTTATTTGTATTAATCAGTATATATCCAAGTTACTTAGATATATGTACCTGTATCACACAGTGTTAACTATGCATTTTGAAAATATCAGATTCTCTTTGTCTTTTTTTAAATAACAAGGGGGGGAAAAAGAAATTAGGTGAAAAAGGAGTTAATAGAAACAAAATTTGGCTTCATTCATGCATAAAGTATTTGCATAAGGATGTAGATTTGTGTTTGTTTAAAACTTGCGATACTTGTTTTGCTGCTGTGGCCCTCCAACCAAAGTGCAAAATACCACTGTTGCCAAGTAAAGATTTTAAAACAAAGAAACTATAAAATAACAATAAATATGCTGTTATTCTTATGAATTAAAAAAAAAGAAAATGAAGAATAAAGGAGAAGCATAGGTTTTATTACAAATATCTAAATATAAATCTTAACAATTGTATATATTTGAAGCAACAAAATGAATGTTTTTATCTCTTTCTCTTTAAAATTAATCAATATTCTAATGATCAATCCACTATAAACAGAAAATTAAAAAGACTTACTGTTTCAAGTTGTAAAAATGGGGGAAAATCTATTAGATTTGAAAGTGAATTATGCTGCTTTATTTCTAACACATAAAATGGCAGTGATTGCCAATAATACACAGGGCTCATTTAGTGTCACCTTTTATTATTTTTAAAAGCTTAAATTTAAACCTGTTAAATAAAGGAGAATTAATTCAGCATTTGATAAAGATGAATATTAATTAACTCAAATAAATGTTTTTAAAATATTTAAGTATTTTTCCTGTATTTTAATCCTAATTTTTTTTTCAAGCCGATGAGCTGTTTTAACCCTGCATATTTTATAATAGCTTGTTTGGCCATGCAAAATCAAATATTCAATAGATTTGAAGTTAGTCATATACATAGTCACCTTTTTCCAATATATATTCAGTTCCTCTTAACACCGTACTTGCTGGCACGCTTTATGTTTGATATCGTATCTCCATTTTGTTGTCTCTCTCTCCACATTCCTGAATCACCTCTAGATGTACTCAATCAGTGTTTGTGTTTGCCCCCTGTGATGTGTGTTCTAAGTTTGCCATTCGTGGGAAAACCTGTACAAATTGCAAGTAAGTATTCATACCATGATATTACCAGGTGAAACAAAATGTTTCTTTTGTAAGTTTTGGTCTTGGTATGAAATCGGTTTAATGAGGAAAACTTTTCAACCCAATCTGTGCAGGGTGACAGGGAATGTTAATAAATTATAGGTGCGGTATCAACATAGAGATATTACTTACTGAAAACTAATTTGGGACTTTTTTTGAGAATTTGAGTTGAAAGAAGAAATCTGAAAGAATATAGACATGATGCTATTGAAGGGTAATAAATAAATATATGAATGTAAATAATTAGTTTGTACTTATTTGGGTTACCAAAATATTTTTTTCATAGCTGTTTTCTTTCCTATGTTAATATAAAAGTTTAAGTTTTCCAATGACAAGCTCAGTCTGATCACTTTATTTTAATCTTGAAAGTTCAGTGCATCAAAATTAACATTATTGAAATGCTTGCATCTTTAACTTGTGTGTGTGGTTGTCAACTGCTTCATTCACCACCTTATCCCTAGATTGTTAAATATGTTTTTTGGGGCAGTTATTGTTGGAAATGGGAGCTCAACAGACACAAAAATCATGAAGATGATGGTGGATGATGTTACAATTCGGAACAATTCTTACAGAGATTTTGTAACTTAACTTCCAATAAAACAGTAAATGTGTTTACTGCTGTGACTTTGATTGTATCAAGTGTAATGTGTCTATAGAAAAGGCTCTCAGGGGCCAGTTTTTGATGAGGATGGACAAGTAAGAAGACATCCATTGGATTGCATTCTTTCAAATAGCTGCACCAAAGTTATGGAATAGTCTTCCCAAATCATTAACAGAATATCATGACAAACAAACATTCAAGAAAAATCTAATGACTTTTAAAAATTTTAATTAAGTTTTGAAATCAGAAAGCCTTGAGCACGCCAGACTAGCATGGATAATTAGTGCTTTACAAGAAACCATCATCATTATTGTTACCGGTAAAGGTTATGCAATTTACCCCCATCAAAATCATCTTTAAAAAAATATAAACTTATAGTTTCACACCATATACATGCTGGGCAAAACTAGGAAGATCTTATTTCATGAGCCAGGATGATGAGTTGTTAAAATTTCTGGCTTTGTTGTATGAGGATTTTTTAAATAGGAATATGTTAAATCTGAAAAACGTGGCATTAACATACGAGTTGATCAAAGCACTGTTTTTTTTTAAATTAACAGAAAAATTTAATTTTCCACAATTTTATAGTTACCCGTTATGTTTACCAGTGTATTTTTCTCAACTTAAAATATTTTGTTCATCTGTGGAGCGACTCTTTTCCAACGTGAGCTCAACACATTAACATTTGTTGCTTCTATGGTCCCATGGCAGCTAAATGTATGAACAGTTGACAAATGCAAGTAGATTTTTTAAATAACACTCGAATTTCAGTACTGGTAGTTTTTTACCCAAACTGCATTTCTTCATTAGTCTTCTCTCCTTGCTGTTTGTCAAGGCATTTAGAACTAGTGAATGTTGATTGCCTTGTGACTACACTTGTATTAGTTGACCTCATCTAAGGCTATATATTTAGACTGTATACATTTTTTTGATGTTAATTAGAGATGAATCATCTTTTAATTTAATTATGCAACTATTTCCATAAATTAATAAAGATAAAATTTGAACATTTTATTTTATCAATGGCCACATTAGATATTTAGAGACTGAAATAATCATATAAAAAAATGTAGTTTTTAATTTTGCAGCTGTTTAAGTCTTAAAAATGCTTTTTCAAGCTTGTGGCTTCTATCAGCTTTCTTCAATGGTTTTATCGACTTACAATAAATAACTTGAACTAATAACACTTGTTATAACAGTATATTTTTTAAAAAATAAAATAAATAGACACAAAAAAAATAGTTATGATCTTTTCATTCATGACTAACTGTTTGATTTAGACAGATTTTTAATAAAAATATTTTTAAAATGCAAACAACTAATTTATGTTTTTCATTTTCTAAATGAAAATATCTATATTTAGAGATGTTGTTTAATAGGAAGTATTAAGTAAATAGCAAACGTATTAAAAAAAATAATTATGTTTTAAAAGCATAATGCACAATGGTACTCTCGTTTGTTAGGAAAAAATTTCACAAAGATTGTGCCCAACGTGCTCCTCCTACCTGCGGTCTTTCAGATGCTGCTGTAGATTTACTGCTTGAGTGGCAAGGTGAGAAATGTAAACACTTTTCTTTTTTTGTTTTAGTATTTTATGTATGAAAAAAATATCTTGCTATTCTCATTTTATCAGGTAAATCAGAACTTAATTTTTAAAATCTTCACATTAAAAATTAAAGAAAAAAAGTTTATTTTATTTCGATGAATGAACCCAAAATGTCATCGTTCTGTCGTTTATTTTATTTCGATGAATGAACCCAAAATGTCATCGTTCTGTCGTTTATTTTATTTGGATGAATGAACCCAAAATGTCATCGTTCTGTCGTTTATTTTATTTGGATGAATGAACCCAAAATGTCATCGTTCTGTCGTTTATTTTATTTGGATGAATGAACCCAAAATGTCATTGTTCTGTCGTTTATTTTATTTGGATAAATGAACCCAAAATGTCATCGTTCTGTCGTTTATTTTATTTGGATGAATGAACCCAAAATGTCATCGTTCTGTCGTTTATTTTATTTGGATGAATGAACCCAAAATGTCATCGTTCTGTCGTTTATTTTATTTGGATGAATGAACCCAAAATGTCATCGTTCTGTCGTTTATTTTATTTGGATAAATGAACCCAAAATGTCATCGTTCTGTCGTTTATTTTATTTGGATGAATGAACCCAAAATGTCATCGTTCTGTCGTTTATTTTATTTGGATGAATGAACCCAAAATGTCATCGTTCTGTCGTTTATTTTATTTGGATGAATGAACCCAAAATGTCATCGTTCTGTCGTTTATTTTATTTGGATGAATGAACCCGTCATGTCATCGTTCTGTTGAACCCGTCATGTCATCGTTCTGTTGAACCCGTCATGTCATCGTTCTGTCGTTTATTTTATTTGGATGAATGAACCCGTCATGTCATCGTTCTGTTGAACCCGTCATGTCATCGTTCTGTTGAACCCGTCATGTCATCGTTCTGTCGTTTATTTTTCAGATTCCCCCATGTCTCAGCGTCGCCTAACAAAGACTAATATCTTTGGTCCACATGCTAAAGATTTTGAGAGCCTTAAGCCAGTAACATCAATGCCAAGTTTTCCTGGTGGTCATCCCCCCGACTCTGGTTCCAACACATCTTCTTGTAATTCCTCTTCCCCATCATCTCCTGCATACCACCAGACATCCTCCGATACCATAACATCTCCTTCTCCTGCTCAATCTCCCTGTGGTCACATGCAGTTCAACTTTCCAGGTGAGTTCTGTTTATAAATTATTGTTTCAGTTTTTTTTCTATCAGAGACTATTGTCGTGATAGATATTGCTTTTTATTCTAAGCTTTAAATGAATGCACATATTTTTTATTTACATTTGTAGATTAAACTATGTCTGTAATCTTTAAAGAAACCTTCTTTTATGAACTTTAAAACAAAAATACCTTCTAATAACTGTTAAGTTTAAAATAGAAACCTATATTGCAAATTTCTTGGATAGCAGTATGCATTATTTGCTGAATATGCTACCTGATAGCTATAAATTACATTACTTTGAATTCAGGTTATATGACTGTTTACTGTAGGGGAAATACACGTGAGTTGTTTAAGTATCTTGCAAGCTCTGAAGGCTTGTAGTAAGCTAATTAAAAACTAACTACTATAACAGGAAAACTCTTAGAAAAGAAATGTTAGGTGTTTTTGGTAGGTGGCATTTTTTACATGCCGTCATCCTGAATTAGTTTTCTAAAATATTTTTGACAAACAGGACTGAAAGGTTCTGATGATCCTAACTATTAAAAATTAAACACCTTACAATTTTTCTTGACCAGATGTTTCAGATGTTGTCTCCACTCTTCCTGCTGATTATGGTCAGACAGTGGGAAACAACTCACCTGACATGTAAGAACTGTCATTTATGTCTTAAATAAATAAGAATTATTATTGGGGCTAAATAATTTCCCTTTAAAGTTAACTACTTTTTCCCCCTCTTTTTTAAAAAAATTTAATTTTCTCTCTCTCTCTCTTCTTTTTTCCAGAGATGTTGTGAGTACCAACACATCCAATGACAGTGATAAAACATTAATTGATGTAAGTTGTTACTCATTCTTACTTTTTTATAAATTAATATGTTACCTGAGCTGTTATGTTTAATTTGGCAGAAATTTGACTCTTTGATATATCTTCTCTGCTTGAACCACCTTTATACATGCAATTTTCTACCTCCTCTTACCATTTATGTGGACTTTCCATTTGTGTTGTATTTCATATTCGTTGCTGCCAATTTCATAAATAACTGATCTGGATATTGCATAATTAGACCTCAATTGGTGCCTGAAATTACAAATTGAATTTTAATAAATACTTGAATTTTCAATTTTCCATTAGTTTTCTAGTACCCTTACAAAAGAGTCAATAAAAAGACATGTTTAAAATCTACCTTTTTAAAGGAAAGTCGTAACTTTTCAAAATTGTAAACTTAGAAGTGGTGGGAAAAGTAATCCATAATTTCATTAAAATTGATGTGGTTAATTTATTTTGTTTTAGCAATTAGATTTTAAGAAGAAAACAATTAAACTTATTTTCATTAAATTGCTTTTTTTTTAAAGTAGGAAAATTTGAGTATAACAGAAGAAAATCTAATGTGTAAAACTGTAATAAATTTATTTGTAATTTATTATAAACTCAAGCAAATATAATTTTAAATATTATTCTAGTCAGATTCTTGTTTACTAATAAAAACCTACTGATTTGACTTGGACATTTTTTTTACTCATAATTTATTTCCACAGCATTTCAAAGTGCATTGTTAATTTCTTCTTAAATATGTCTCTATTTAATGCATTTTATATTATTCACATTTTAGGCAGCTAACACATACTCAGTTTAAAGTGCCCAACTTATGCTCACATAAATTCCTCAGCGAATTCATTTCGGTTATATCTTTAGAAATTAGTTTGCTTATATTTTGTCAAATCATATTATTCCTTCATCCTTGGTGTTGACCTTTTGATAAATTTTGTGCATTATCAGCAGCTAGATAACCTTTTTTTAAAAGCTATGTTTTGGGTATGACCAGCTATTTTCTTTCTGTTAGTGTTGAAAAGAACTTGTGTCTTTCAAGAACTGAAGTTTGTTAGCCAATTAGACCTTAGCCTAAAATCTATGCCACAGCGTTAAAGTTGACTCAAGTATTTGGTTAAAGTTGACTCAAGTATTTGGTTAAAGTTGACTCAAGTATTTGGTTAAAGTTGACTCAAGTATTTGGTTAAAGTTGACTCAAGTATTTGGTTAAAGTTGACTCAAGTATTTGGTTAAAGTTGACTCAAGTATTTGGTTAAAGTTGACTCAAGTATTTGGTTAAAGTTGACTCAAGTATTTGGTTAAAGTTGACTCAAGTATTTGGTTAAAGTTGACTCAAGTATTTGGTTAAAGTTGACTCAAGTATTTGGTTAAAGTTGACTCAAGTATTTGGTTAAAGTTGACTCAAGTATTTGGTTAAAGTTGACTCAAGTATTTGGTTAAAGTTGACTCAAGTATTTGGTTAAAGTTGACTCAAGTATTTGGTTAAAGTTGACTCAAGTATTTGGTTAAAGTTGACTCAAGTATTTGTACACTGAGTGGACATATACAATTGCTATACTAGAATTCCAAGAAAAGTCTAAAATTCATGATTGAATTATCAATCAATTTTGTTTAATGGAAGGATCAGAAGATCCCATTGGAGATGAATATCTAGTTTATTATACACATAAGTCAATCATAGCTAGCTTGAAAATAGGATGAAGTAAATGCTTCACTGCATCCATTGTTCTCCAAGCTGTTTTCTAGAATCTTTCAAATTGAGATTAAGGGACCATTATCTCTAGAATCATATGAGTTTACCTTGAATTTTATGGATATTTTTTAAAGGGTGAAAGGAATATAAACTTCATTTAAAATTTCAGTTCGGAGTGCTTGCAGTACTATGTAAAATCTATAAGGATTATATTAAAAAAATAATACCATTGTTCCTTTGAATTTTTTTTCTAGCCTGAGATATGAACATTGTTTTTTAATGTGATATTTCAGAGCAACACATATGAGCACACTTTGCCAGGCAGGGTGGACTCTGTAGATAGCCAAGATGACCCTTTTAGCTGGAACAGACAGAATAGCGTTAGTACTCACTATATGCAACTATTTTTATTTTAAAGTTAACTTTATTTTATTACTTCCTCAATTTCTATTAATTTGTCCCAAAAGAAATCTTTCAAAAATGTTCCCCATTTTTTGTCTTGTTTAGCTTGCTGCAACCATGAAAGAGTGGGATATTCCATTCAATGATCTCCATGTTGGTGAAGCCATAGGGAAAGGAAGGATTGGAACTGTATATAAGTGCGTAGTTACCTTTTTAATTAACAATAACAAAAAACCCAAGAAAAACGTAAAACCAGTTGCATACTAAAAAAGGACAGGAATTAAATTATTTTTGTTTAATTCATTAAGCAGTTGTAAGTTTTAAAGTAACATTAGTTGTTAAAGATGTGTAAAATGATGGCTGAGCTTCTGCTATCTCTATGACAGGGGTTTGTGGCATGGTGATGTTGCCATTAAACTGCTAGACACCGGTGGAAGTACAGACAATGAGGCTCAATTAGCTGCTTTTAAATTGGAGGTCATTAATTTTAATGTATTCTTTGTTCAGCACCAAGCAGTTTTCAATTTTACTTATGTACATTTATTTATTCTCAGTACAAAAATAAATACATTTATTAATAGCCCATATCATTTCATCTCTATTTTAATTTAAGTCTGACTACATTTATAAGGCTTTATTAAGATCTGTCAAGGGTGTATAAATTTATATACAATTATGTTAATTGGTCAACTAGAAAATAAAAATAAAATTGTTTTAGTAATACAACCCTGCTTTAATCTTTTGTTTCAGCTGGCTATTTTAAGGAAAACACGCCATGAAAATTTAGTATTATTTATGGGTGCATGTATGACACCTCCAAGATTAGCAATAGTCACAAGGTAAGATGTTTGCATTTTACTCTTTTTGAATGCCATGAATTTTTGATACAGTTTTAGGGTAAAATTAAAGTTGGATTTTGTCAATTAGGATAAACACAGCATCAGATAAATCCTACACAAAATTAAAATTTTAAACAGTTATTATATTTTATGCTTCTTTTACAAAATTAAAATGTATATCTGTATAATACTGTATATATAATTCTCTACGTCGCCCAACCATGCGAGACACCATGCACGCACGCACACTCTCTAACCCTCCTCCCGCCCCCTTCACCAAAGCGAGTATGTGCTAACGAGCATGACGAATGAACCTCGCTGGGGTCGACCAATGTCTCGAGACCAACAATGGTCCTTGCGTTCACTTGCATTGTTCCTTCACAGAATAACGTGAGATTCGTTGTGTACTGGTTATCACGCCCGCCTTATACGGGGAAAGTCCTGGTTCGAGTCCCAGTGAAAAAGTTTTTTTAAAAATGTCTGTTTGTGCCCGTTCTTTTACCCCTTTATTGCCAACATGGCTGACCCTCGCTAGGGTCGGCCAATCACAGTTTATGGTTGGCAAGCTAATGTGGTAAAGGGTGGTGGGCAGGTAGATAACCACAGTGCGAATGTCTCGAAACCAATAATAAGTCGACAGCAAAAAAAGACGTTCACTTGCGTTGTTTTGATTTTTTTCGTTCTGTAGTTTGTGTCCGTTCTTTCTCCACTTTCTTTGAACTCTCCATGAGCAAGTCTTCAGTGTATGCTACGCCGCGGCGCGTCTAGTATATAATATAATAAAAGAGTAGTTTTTATTATAAAAAAAAACAAAAAAAACCACCTTTTTATAATAGTATATATTTAGACAGCTCAGGGAAAAATAAAATCCCCATTTATATAATATATTGATTAGTTGATTTTTTTAGTAAATATAAAATTTTAAGTTATTTAACAGAATTTTTTTTTACTATTTACCCCCCAAAAAGTTATTGTGAAATAAGCTTTTCATGCTGTGGTCATTATTTATAACGGGGACGCGGTGGTCGAGTGGCAGCACACTGGACTGTCGTACCGATGGTCACTGGTTCGAATCCGTGTGAAGGCAAGGGTTTGTTCCCGGGGCCTAGGGCGTCCCTGAGTCACCCCGCTCCGAATGGGTACCTAACTACATGTAGTTAGGCGGCTGGGTAATGCGTGGAACCCACAAAGCCGTGGCCTGTGATTGCTGCATCACTTGCCAACAGATCATCTGTCATGGTCTGTGGACGCAACTATCTTCTGCATAGAAGGAGCGTCTGTATAGATAAGATAACATCTTTAGCAGTCATCAAGCAGCAATGTAAATTGGAAATGAAATATTTTAAATTTGCTCTTTGATCAGTAGGAGCAGTTTCCACTTAAATGTGTACATGAAAAGACCATGTAGGAAAGTTTATCAGTTTTTTCATAGACAGGCAGAAAATTTCATGTTGAAATTGATGAAAACTACTTGTGTAATTAGGTGAACAAACAGAAATCTGGCCTTTTATTGATGTTTGTCAAATTCATCATTTACTAATCTTTTAATTTTAATTTCAGTTTTTGTAAAGGTCAGACATTGTACACCATGATACACCTTAACAAGAACACCTTCAAGATTAACAAGGCTATTATTGTGGCCTCACAGATAGCTCAGGTCAGTCTGCTTTGTAAAATAGATGGACACATAGATTTTTACTAAATAGTTTTTACTTGACTCAATTCAAGAGTTATTCTGATAACCCTAATTTGTTCATTTATTTGAAGATTTCATGTTTGAAAACATTTTTTATTACATGGGATTTAAAAAAATCTCCAATTGTGCATTCTATAACTTAGACATTCATGAACTTATGCCTATAAAAATTAAATTTATTTTAGGTAGTTTTGATTTACAGTCGAACCCGGTTAAGTCGATGGCCTATGTTTATGAAAAATGGCGTCGAGATAACCGATGATCGAGTTAAACGAAAACCAATATGGCGGCAAAATATTAACATGTGCTTGAAATTACTTTATGTACATGATGTGAGTTAATTAGTGGTGGGACGATTAATCGGAATCGTATCGGATTATCGGACCCTAATATTTCTTCACTCTTTCCTAAGGTTGTTAAGACCGTTATTTTTAAAGAACCGTTTAAATATAACCAGGGTTCCCACTCAGTCGGGAAAACGGGAAAAAGTCGGGAATTCTTTAAAAAAAATTATCGGCCTTGAAAGTCGGGAAATAGTCGGGAAAAGTTATGACTAGACGGGAATTTTTATATATATATATATTTTTGGCCGAAGTAAATGACTTTGATTACGCATCTGTGGTCATGTTTCGATTCCATTTAATTTAAAAAAAGTTACCGGTTTACAATTGTCTGCGCATGCGTTAAAACTAAGGTCAAACTTTTCGCCTCGCCTCATTCCATGGCGCCTGTGGCGTGGCATGTCACGGCCGCTCGCGATTGCAATGCCCGTCAAATCAGCATATTAAAAAAAAAGTAACATATCAATATGGTAATTTTAAGTTTAATGCTTTTGACGTGCAGGATATCTGTCACTATGAGACCGCACTCGAATTTCCTTAGTCAATCAAACTTGTAATATAAATAGTAACTATTGCGGCCTTGACCGTTGATCACAGCACGCTGTGTGTAAGACCTCTGCAACTAAGCGAATTTTTAAAAAATCATTTCTTATCAGAATTTGACCTACAACAGTGATGACGTGTATATTATATATATACTGGAATATTAAGAAAATGGTTTGATTTCACCGTCACGCGCCTGTTAGTCACATATCTTACTGGTAACAAAGCAACAACAAACTTTTAAAAGAATAATACTTTTTTATTTAATTAAATAAAAACCACCGTCGTTTCTTGATACAAACCTTTATTTTCTTTTCTAAAGATATTCGTTTATCTTAAAAAATAAAATGATTAAATCATCAGAAAATGAATTAAGTTTAATAATAACATAACATTCACTGCAAAATAATGACGATTAAAGACCGCTAACGCGATTTTCCAGCACCTCGGGTGAATACATACTCCATGGAGACACGTCAAACTAATTCACACACGGATCAAAGTGAAACAAGTAAAAACATCCGGTAATTTTTATTGAAATCTCGTAGAATCACACAAGAGCCGGAAGTCTCGAGGAAAGCGAGATGTCTACACTATTTTGAACTAAAAATGCCAGAGTGCGTCTCTAGGCGAACAGGCGGGGATCGTGCTAACCAACGTTAAGTTGCAAATTTGGCCCTCTTTTGTGCTCGAGGTATTAGGTTTCGGCGACTAAAAAGAATCGAATTAACCGATGAGAAAATGCTAAGACAAAGATAGAATTTGGCGGTTCCAATAAAAAACGTTGACTTAATAGGGTTGGCGATTTAACCGGGCTCGAGTTAAGTGGGTTCGACTGTGTTCCTTTGCATGAAATTTGATTTCAACATCTAGCTTTAAAAAAAAACAACTAATTAAACTCAAATAGTAAATTTATTTAAAAATAGGCTTGCTTTTCAAAAACGTCATTTAATTTATAATCCTTTGATGGCATACAGCTACATGTACTTTATATCTATGGGGTCTTATTTTTATTGGAATTTCATTTTTATAGACTTACTTTTTTAATGATGTTAACTAGACTTACTTTTTTAATGTTTTTTATAGACTTACTTTTTTAATGATGTTAACTTTTTGTCCATCCTATTATAAGGGAGGGTTTCATCTTCTGTCTTTCTTGGTTCTATCTTGTTACAAGAAAACAATTTGGAAAATAATGTCAACATAATTGTTTTTGCAGGGCATGAGTTACCTCCATGCTAGAAGTATTATCCATAAAGACTTGAGAACAAAAAATATTTTTGTGGATTGTGGGAAAGTTATCATCACTGATTTTGGCCTTTTTCATGTGACAAAATTGTGCAGGGGTACTAAGTAAGTAACTTTGATTGCAGAAATTGATGTAGATATTTGAATTGTTAATGTAATAGCAACTGATGCCTTTGCAGTTTTTTTTTCTTTTCTCTGATAAAACTTTATAAATTTTTAAAAAGTCATAAAATGACAATGGAAAATACATAATTTATTTTGAATTTATAGTTTAGAAGCAGCTATCACTGCACAGTTAACTTATTATTTAATGTTTTGGAATATTTCTTCTATCTTCAGGAAAGATAACTGGCTGAGTGTGCCAAAGGGGTGGCTGTGTTACCTGGCCCCAGAGATAATCCGTTCACTCAAAGCTATGCAACAGGCCCAGACTGACTTGCCTTTCACTAAAATGTCAGATCTCTTTGCTTTTGGGTGAGTGGCTGCATAATTCACTTGTTTTGGCATTCCCCGCAGTCTTTTACTGTGTTTTCAGATTAGTCTGACATAATTCACTTGTTTTGGCATTCCCCGCAGTCTTTTATTGTGTTTTCAGATTAGTTTGACATAATTCACTTGTTTTGGCATTCCCCGCAGTCTTTTACTGTGTTTTCAGATTAGTTTGACATTCCTGAATGTATGTGGATTGCAGCTGGAAGAAAATAACTTCAAATAAATTTTATAGGAACATGTAACCATGTGTTATGCCACACCCTAAAAAAACAAAAAAATACCGGATTAGCGTCGAGACATGGCAAAATATATAAAGAGAGAAAAAGATGCAAAGTTAACAGTAAAAAAGCGAAAACAACAAAACAAAAACAACAAATCAAGCAAGTATATCACAATGTATTCAATGAAGTAATAAAAATGCGTAGAAATGAAAAGCGATTATTTTATGACTATCTAGTTGAACAGGAGGGAGAGGCAGAAGGAAAAAGAGCTATCCAGCAGTTAAATAAAATCCCTAGATCCTTGAGTAGCAAGAAAACAAACTATAATGTACCATTTAGGGAAAAAAAACCCAGTAAACTCATTGCTTCTCAACACAGGAAGCATACTAGATATCAGATATAGGAAATAACCTAAGTTGAAATTCTGTAGATAGGCAAAGCAGCAGGTACAGATAACATACCCCCAGAGGTCCTAAAATATGGAGGAATTGAAATAGTTAACCAAGTCCATGAAACATTAAATGAAATCCTGTCAACAGAAACTTGTCCTAAAGAATGGGGAAAAGGGCGTGTTAATAAAAATATCAAAGAGTGAAGACTTATCACAATACAAGAAAGGGTGTGGAATCACCTCACTTTCTGTACCAAGCTAGGTTTACTCAACAGAATTAAAGAAGCATGTGATGGACGGCTAAAGGAAAAACAGACTGGGTTCATAGGAGGACATACATGTTCTGACCAGATAGCAATACATCTCCCTCTACACCACATTTGTAGACTTTGAAAAAGCCTTGGCAGCGTTGACAGCTAACTTATATTGGCAGTCTTGAGCCAATATTAGCATCGTGCATTTCTAATCATTATTTATCAAGTGCACCATGAGATGATAATACATCTTTTATAGATCAGCGTAAGATAATTCCATTGATAATCTTGTTTGGAATTCTAGAGACCTATTAAAATAAAGAAGTTAAATAATTGTATGTGTTTGTATAACCATATACATTTGAAAGTATGAACTGAGCTAGAGTTAGTTTGGCCACCAGACTGAGACCACCTGTTGGGGCACGTTATTCTAAGTGCAGTCATACATCATCTTGACAGCCACAATATACTCACTGTCAGCATGGCTTTCGAGAGAGGTTCTCTTGAATGATCATATATGCACTGTGTGCAGCCAAGGCAAATAGTACTTAAGGGTTTCTAAGATTAAACTTTAGGATCGAAAACTGCAGGGTAAAATAAACAGCCTATAAAGCCCTTGTCTGCTGATATTGGATTATGTGTCTACAGCCTGGGAAATATACACCCAGAAGACCATAAGCAGATTAGAGGCAGTCCAGCGACGGGCAGCGCGCTTTGTCTTGCACAGATGCTGAAACACATCGAGTGTTGACAGCTTGCTGGAAATCCTGGTCCTGCCACCACTGAAAAAAACAGTGCCAACTGGCCAAACTAACAATGCTGTTTAATATTTAAAAAATGGGCTAGTCCTCTGCTTCAGCTTATGGCAAAAACTCGTCCTTTTTCCGCCAAAACAGAGGCAAGACCATTCTAGGCAATAGAGGCGAATAAATAGTAGAACCCAATACAGGAGCTGCTTGTTCATGCCATGGGAAATTAGTGACTAGAACAAGCTTCGTTGAAGCGAAACTGATGAATTTGTTGCCCAACCCTAGTCACTATTACCTCAATGAGAGTACTGTCTTCACTGACTTATATATTAAACCTCACATTTTTCAGGTGATATAAAAAAAGTGGGCCCTTTATAAATATAAGAGAATATAAGTTTGGTTTCTAAACCGTATTTGTTGCTGATAAATGCATTTTTACTTATTTGATTTTCTGTTCTGTCTTGTAAACGCTAACTATATTTTATATGTTTTTTATCTCCAGCACTGTTTGGTATGAACTGCTATGCAACGATTGGCCGTTCCGTAGTCAGCCCTGTGAGACTGTCATCTGGCAGGTGGGTAGGGGAATCAAACAGTCTCTCAGCACTGTCTCAGCTCCAAGAGAAGTTAAGGTAAGATACATATATTTGGACTACCGTAACTTCCAAGGACATGTTTCACCTTATATACTAAGTTTTGAAAAAGGCTTTGATTTCATTATTTTTTAAATCAAAGTACATACTATATGTTTGTTTTATCCATTAAAAATATCCCATAAATCTCCAGTTTTTAATTATTCCTCTCTTTCATACACTTTCTCATATACTTTTTTTCAAATTTTTGCATGAGTGTTGTTAAACGATTCCTTCTTTCTTCAAAGGAAATTCTTATGTCTTGTTGGACTTTCCGTGCTGCTGATCGACCTGATTTTGCCCAGATAGCAAAAGCCTTGGGGCGCATACCTCAGACCCGACTGATAAGGAGTCCATCCCATCCATGTCAGCTAAGCAGAGCAACAGATGCCTTGACCTATTCATGACCATCACAGAATGCCATGAACTCTTTAGTTTTTGGCAAAATCATTTAATGGGTTCAACATATTCAAGGAAAAATAGTTAAAACAATTTATTTTCATATAGTTTTGGTGAGAAAAGAAAGGCATTTTTATGTTCATGTAATTAAAATTGCTTGGCATTGTAGCTCCAGATGAACAATGTTGTAGCACTGCAGAGTAAGACCCAGTTCATAGTAGTGTATAAATAATGCTGTACATTAGTCATTTTAAAAGGATTACCAATTTTTTGGCCTGATAATGAACGGCATTTTCTGTTGACTTCAAAGAATTTTAATCATCTAATTTATAAAAAAAAATGTGTTGTATAATACGTTCATAGACTTACATGACTCTATTACTGGACAAGACGTTCTTGGCATTGTTTGTGTGATGTACCAACAATAATTTGTTGACACACAATGATCGTGCCAGCTCACATGGGTTAAAGTATTTATTTACCATGATTGAGTGGCATTCAGCTTCTGTGATAGTCTGTGAAATAGTTGATAGTGTATAATTATTATCAGTGGGTGGGACCCCATGTTGATAGTGTATCAGTGGGTGGGACCCCATGTTGATAGTGTATCAGTGGGTGGGACCCCATGTTGATAGTGTATCAGTGGGTGGGACCCCGTGTTGATAGTGTATCAGTGGGTGGGACCCCATGTTGATAGTGTATAATCTCAGTGGGTGGGACCCCATGTTGATAGTGTACAAAGTCTTTGGGTGGGACCTCCATGTTTATAGCGTACAATGTTACTGGAGGTCCCCAAACTTGCCCACAATCCATATTATTAATGGTCTAAAGAAGTGAATATGTTAATAAAGCACCTTTAAAGCGAAGACTTGTAATTGAACCATATATCCATGTTATCCCGTAATGACCATTATTAAAGCTCCTCTTAAAAAACACTTTTATTTCTAAATGAAAGAACTTAGATAAAAAAACTCAAATATTTCTTCTGATCACTCATTACAAATACAAAGGGAGATAATGATTGATGTAAGATTTAATAATTATTCATAAAAAGCTTAAAATTAACACATGCATTCTTCTACTACTGTACACTTTGAACAACCCAGCTGTATGATTTATTGCTTCATGCATTTTGGTTATCTTTAAAATTGTTTCATTTTACTTATCAAAATGTTTGCTCCTTAAACTTTTGATCAAACTTTGAGACAAAATAGAGAAATGAAACCAAGTGTGTAATACATTTTATAGTAGATTGGAAGAATTTTTTTGTCTAGCTTAAAAATATACTAATCTTAGTATTTAAAAAAAAGATTAAAAATCTGATTAGCAAGCCAGCGTTATTTTTATTGCTAAGCTCAGGAAAGGTTTGAGTGAGCTTAGTGAATACAAATTTTCATGATTATCTTGATATTTTCTTAAACACATTCCACTTTTACTTGTACCTATAGGAAACACATTTATTTTATCGTGATCGCAAATACTCTATAGAAATAGATTTCAATATTATTCTTTGGATATGCAGTAACAAATTGTTGAGAATTTCTTTGGATCTATGAGTATAAATATCAGAATTTAATTAAGTATATAGCAGTAAGAAAGTCAATTATAATTTTGTAGGAAATGTTCATATTTGAACATCTAACATGGTATACCATCATCAAATCATTATTCAATCTTTTCTTGATATATTTACAACAAAAAAGTTTAGATTCATATTTTTCCAAGTACTGTACTGGTAATTAAAATATATTCCTTGTTGATGCATCAACTAGAGACCACTATTGAATATCAGATTTTGAAATAGATAACAGAAAATATGTTGCTATTCTCTGTACCACATAGAAAAATTGAATGGGTATTTTTCCAAAGGTTTTTATTATTTATTTTTCTGTTGCTTACCAAATGGCAGTGTAGATTTTCAGGTTAACTTAATTGCTTAGTGAGATCCATAATGATACTTTGCTTATTCAAGATCTTTCTCATTTCTTTGGCTCACATTCAACTAATCCGGTGATTTTTCAAGGCCAGTATAATATGTTCTTAATTAATCTATTTTTCTGGAGTGAAATTGCTTGCTTCTTAATGGTATTGCATTTACCATCAATTTTTGTGACAGAGTGGAGAGTGGATTTGTTATGTAGCATATGTTTGAACCCAATCCTCTTTTGACTAAGATTTCCTATATTCTAAACTCTTCATCGCACCCCTTAACCCAGTTTTGTTATTGCATTCGACCCCCTCATCAATAATTTGGTTTTGATTTAATGCCTCCCGCCACATATCCTCAACCCCATTAGAGATGAATTGACAAGATTGGGCCCAAATTCAACAAGTAGTAAACGCCACAAACTTGGGCTTGTGTTCAAGGAAACAAGGTCAATATGTCATCAGTGACAATTAGTCTGTATACAATAGGTCAATATGTCATCAGTGACAATTAGTCTGTATACAATAGGTCAATATGTCATCAGTGACAATTAGTCTGTATACAATAGGTCAATACATCATCAGTGACAATTAGTCTGTATACAATAGGTCAATATGTCATCAGTGACAATTAGTCTGTATACAATAGGTCAATATGTCATCAGTGACAATTAGTCTGTACACAATAGGTCAATATGTCATCAGTGACAATTAGTCTGTATACAATAGGTCAATATGTCATCAGTGACAATTAGTCTGTATACAATAGGTCAATATGTCATCAGTGACAATTAGTCTGTATACAATAGGTCAATATGTCATCAGTGACAATTAGTCTGTATACATTTTTGTTTTTCCATAAAAATGCTGCTGCTGAGATTTTGTAAGAAATATTTCATTCAAAAATAAATACTCATGATAATTTTTTAAATAAATGTTCTCAAATCTGTTATCTAGAGAAAAAAAAACAGGATTGTTTCTGTGAATTAGAACTGTGGAATCCCTAAGTGGGAAAGGTCAATGCATAAAATGATTATTATGTGTAATTGCATAGAAATTATCTGGTTCACACTACTGAATCATATTATCATTGGGGGAGAATTTTAACTGAGCTGGGTTGTTAAAAAAATTAATAAATTTTTATTTTGATGATTGACTTAAATTAAATAGAAGAAATGAACCCAGTGAGATAACATCTGATGATGGCTGTACATAACACCACCAAACATGGTGGATTGGTTTTTTTACCCTGTTGGTCAGCATCCATGTTGTAAGCTTTCTGGTGCCTGTGTTTTCTCACTCTTTCTCTATTGTTTGGGACAGATTGTGGCCCTTGAAAGTAAAGACAACTCTGTCCATGTCTACCTTTTGCTATGCCATTGTAGCTTCTTTTTATTACAGAGGCTGGCACTATTGCTGCAGGTTATTTAGGCTTTCTTTTGTTAAAACTGGTAGAAGGGGATTTGAATAACTCTTGGCTTGTTTCTGGGGTTTTTAGGTGACGGTCTAAGTTTTAGTTGACTGGTCTGAGATTTTAGGTGACTGTTAGATGACTCTTTGATTTAGGTGACAGTTTGTTAGATGACTCTTTGATTTAGGTGACTGTTTGTTAGATGACTTTTGGATTTAGGTGACAGTTTGTTTGTTAGATGACTCTTGGATTTAGGTGACTGTTTGTTAGATGACTCTTTAATTTAGGTGACTGTTTGTTAGATGACTCTTGGATTTAGGTGACTGTTTGTTAGATGACTCTTTGATTTAGGTGACAGTTTGTTAGATGACTCTTTGACTTAGGTGTTAAGTTAGTTGTTAGGTGACCGTTGGGATGGTTAGGTTCAGGTGTTGTTATTGATTTCTAATGTTTTTGTAATTAATATTTGGCAGAATATATGCTTGACCACTGACTGACTGACTGAGTGAGTGAGTGGTGTAAATTGTAACTGAGTTGTGATTGTTTAAAGTCAAATATTGTGGGAATCATGACATTCAGTCAAGTGCATTTCTACTCTGAATGCACTGAAGAACAACATTGCCTTTCAAAAATAATTTTGTTGAGTAACAGTGGAGTGTCAATGAAGCATTGTGTGTTTAATGAAAATATTTATTTGCATCTGAGCATTGAACATTCTGACAGATCTCTGAGATGGAAGTGTAGGGATTTCAAGTTCAAGGCTTTAATTAATGCAGTTGTGTGTTTGCTAACTAGAGTTGTGTGTTTGCTAGCATGAGTAAGTTTGTGCACCTGAACTTGTTAATGATGAGTTGGATTGTGTACATTTTTGACACTGACACTGATCCATGTGCTCTTGTCATGTTGTCACCTTTTTCCTCATCTTCTTAGTCTGAACTATTTAGGGATGTGTTTTTTTGGAGCTGGCTGAACTCTGGCTCCATTACTTTCATTGAGGTCAACCTGATCATTTTAAAATGTGATGTTACAAGAATTTCTGTAACTGCCAGGCTTCCTTTTTTTATACATTTGTGCAGTGCTTTTTTTTTCTAAAAAAAACAACAAAGGTACCGGAACGCAACGGGAAAAAGCATTCCAGGTAGTAATAAAAATATGTATGTGGAGAAAAGTTGCCGGAATGCCGCCCCGGTGCGTTACACGGGGAAAAAAAGCACTACATGAGTGTGTGTTGATAGGGTTGAAATGGCAGATATCCATGTGTACTTAAATAAGGCTCAGTAACCCTTGGCATGCTGTATTGGAGCCAAACGGGGAATTATTTATTGAAAAAGCAAGAGTGTAGAGAGTATTAACTGTCTTATTTGACCTAACCTGAATAAGACATGAAGTTTTGTTTTTGTAGTCACTTTGTTGTTCAGAATCCTGTAATATTGAAATGAATTTCACAGACAATGTGTGACATATACAAATTTTAGACTCTTGTTTTTCCATTGCAATAAGGTGACATCAAAAAGTAAATCGGCAGATAACTTTTCTTTTACTTAATTTTTGTGTATAGATGGACTGACAATGAACTGTGTAAGTTTAGTAAGTTCTTTGCTTTGAGTCTATATGGCAACAGATTACAGAGTATTTATTTGTTAATTTATCAATAAGAGTTATTACTTAATGTTATGATATATTTATAATTGATAATGGTGAATTTATTTCAAAATACATTTATTATTAATTTCAGTTGTTCAGTTCATCAGGTGCAGCCATATGTCCAGTGGTAGGTCAAGGCTGTAACTGTGAAGTCCGTTTGTTGAGAAGGCATAATAACAGCAATCAACAATTTAAAGCAACCATTAGCTTAGCTTAGCTTCACTTTTATGACGGCATTTAAATATTTAAGTGAATTTGAAATTATTTTAGCAATTGGTTTCTAAAAATGATAAAATCTAATGATAAAAAGTACTATGAGACATATTTTTCTAATAATTTTGGCAACCTTTGTATAAAATAAAGTCGACGGGTTTAATGAACGTTTTTGAGAATTTTAATTAACCCTGTATTAGAAACATCCTCTCCGCCGGTTTGATTCGACTTATAACTTATCAAGGGCAAATGTAAAAAATAAGCCTGTTATTAAGATTAACATGAAAATTTTGAAAATCATTTTGTGCATAACTGATATTTTTAATTTGGTAAATTACCCTAACTGTAAGCCATTGATCAGCTAAGTCTGTCTTCTGTGTGATGAATGAACCCTATCACAAGTAGTAATGTATGTGTGCTGTAGATAATGACTCCGTACAGGGATGAATGTAAAAACATAAAACATTTGTAAAGTAATGTGGATACAATCTGAGTAGAACGATTAAGCTATCAGAAATTGTCTAATTAAATTAATATTGACAGATTATATTTATACGGATTAAGCTTTCAGTATCAGAAGTGATGATGTTCAATTAATTTTGACAGATTATAATATGGATGAAGCTATCTGAAGTCATGTTTTTGGACCTTATCAGTGACATTTGTTTGTCAAGGAGCCTGGTTTTACTTTAACACTTGGCAAATCTTTTTTATTTTTTCCCCATTCTTGATGTAAATATAGTTGTGGACTCTTTATGTGTACAAATATACATACTGTTGTATTTAATTGTACATTTTTTAAATTAAAAAAATCAATCTGTATGAAAATCTATGCTATTTGATTATGTTAATCTTTAAATTATGTAAATATTTGCAACAAAAAATGAGAACTGAAAAAACAAATTGAATTGGTCATTGATGTCGTTACTCTTGTTTGAGCTTATGTAAAAAAATAAAGAAATGATCCTAATCTTGTCCTGTTTGTTGACTATTGGAATACATACACATTTTGAGACTATTAGAATACATACACATTTTGAGACTATTAGAATACATACACATTTTGAGACTATTGGAATACATACACATTTTGAGACTATTAATTTTCCATTGAAATAAGGGGAAATCAAATAAGTAAATTTGCAGATAACTTTCTATTGCTTAATGTGTGTGTGTGTGGCGACTGGATAGCGAAATCAATAGTGCCCTTGCCTCACATGCTGAGGGGCGTGGGATCTAGCCCATGTTAAAGCCACAATAAAAATGTTGATGAATGACTATCATTAAAAAGTCCTCTGCTGACCTGGAGAGGAGATGGGCGCCGCCAAGGTCTACCAAGCCCAGAGAAAGTTCTAATGGAAACATTTGAAACCCTACGACCAGGAGGTTATTGGACACACACACAAAACGAAAAAGATCGAACAACCTCTCTCTTATTTCACAGCTGTGAACTAGAAAAAAGGACATTTTTCACACCGATAGTTGATGGTAATGTGTATGAAGGAATTTATTCACACTGGTAGTTGATGTGTATGAAGGACATTTTTCACACTCATAGTTGATGTGTATGAAGGACATTTTTCACACTCATAGTTGATGTGTATGAAGGACATTTTTCACACTCATAGTTGATGTGTATGAAGGACATTTTTCACACTCATAGTTGATGTGTATGAAGGACATTCTTCACACACTGATAGTTGATGGTGATGTGTATGAAGGACATTTTTCACACTGATAGCTGATGGTGATGTGTATGAAGGACATTTTTCACACTCATAGTTGATGGCTGATGGTGACACTTGCCCAGATAATTCCAGTTGTTGGCCAAGATTAGAAGAAATACACAAGAGTCCAACGGTGGTGGTTTTAAAAAGGGTGTCTAAAATCACGCCTAAATTATTTATAGATTACACCCCCGGCCCCCCCTCCCCAACTTACATACCTTTTTCTTTTACACTTAATACAAGGGAAAGGGATGGGGGCTAAATTTATTGACATTCAACATTTTTCTTATAATCTGTCAAACACTAAGGAATATTTGCTATAAATGAACTATGGGTGTAAGTAGGTATGTTCTGTTTCTGTACAATTTTAACAAGCAGACACAATGACAAATCATTTTTGGGTTATTCATGTTTATTTCTTCAACTTTAACCCAACAAATACAAGCTGGAACAAATTGCAATAAGACTTGTAACCAACGAAGAACACATTGTGTAGAGAGAAGACGGTGCAGTGTTACTATTGCCTGCTGGCTTGATTTCACTGGGCTGAAAACAAAAACAAAAAACCAACTCATGACATGAAGGGCTCCCTGATTGTAAATCTTACAAAATTCAACCTAAATGTAATAGTAATACTAAATAAATGATAATGAGTTCAACCATTCACACAAATTAATAACTCGAAAGATGTCAGTCATCAATTTTTAAATAGATGTGTATAATATAAATTATAATGCTATTTAAAAAAAAAGTTCTTGGGCGTCTGTTCCATTGTCTGCCTATACTATTACTAATTCTATACTATACATCAACTTTTTAGTCTGTTGTTACCTTACACGCCTTACAGTAAAGTTACGTACATCAATCATTATGCCCAACTGTAAGTTTTCTGCCCCGTGATCATAACGTTAAACTCCTAATTCAGTTGGTCTTAAGAAATGCACAACTGTAAGTTTTCTGCCCTGTGATCATAACGTTAAACTCCTAATTCAGTTAGTCTTAAGAAATGATCTTGATATTCAATAATTCATAAATGCACTCTATAGCCACTTTAAAGACTTGCAGAAATCTGCTGCCCCACCACCCAGAGGCGTCACTAGGGGGCTGCGGGCGGGTTGTGCGAACCGCACCGGGTGACACCATCACAAGGGGTGACACCAAAACGTAAAATTCTCTGTTCCCGTTATTTGGCACTGGCTGACGCAAAGGAGGTATTTGGGGTAAGTCGTCAGGGTGTAACACCATGAGTTACGGCACTGGCTGACACCATGAGTTACGGCACTGGGTGACACCATGAGTTACGGCACTGGGTGACACCATGAGTTACGGCACTGGGTGACACCATGAGTTACGGCACTGGGTGACACCATGAGTTACGGCACTGGGTGACACCATGAGTTACGGCACTGGGTGACACCATGAGTTACGGCACTGGGTGACACCATGAGTTACGGCACTGGGTGACACCATGAGTTACGGCACTGGGTGACACCAACCCTAGTGATGTCCCCCCCCCTCATGTAAATCGTAAAAGCGAAGCAGACTTTGGCGGAATATAAAATTCACAGAAATATTAATGTTGAACTGAACAAAAATACAGGATTAAAACAAATAAAACTGTTTTTTTCCCGCACAACTCCTGGAAATGACTGAAAAAGGCTAGACAACAGACAAAAATGGAGGATGATATCAAATAACTCTGCATCATGGTTTGAATCCTTGTTAGTAGATTAAAGTAAAATAACATTAAAAGAACTACACTGAGTAGTTAAACATGTCTTCGCACACAAAAACAGAGTCAACGGGCTGATAGCAAGAAGTCTCCTCTTACACGTTAGCCTACTCCGCGTGTGTTTGACTCTAGTCCCGTTCCTGCTTGATTAACCATCGACCCTAATTTCCTCCTTCCCTTGGGTTTTTAGGTGATTCCCCTTACAAGCTGCACTAATAAATAACTGAAACTCACCACCCCATCATTTACCGTGCACGGACTCACCACCCCATGTACCGTGCACGGTCCCTAATTGTCTCCTAGCCACCCTTTCCCTTGTGATGTCGGTGGGTCCGCCTACAACCAACGCTCATAACTTGCTCACCTCATGGCCGACTCCTGACCATCAATAGCCATCCACCTATTATGATTATACCTTGAAGTCGTAGGTGTTTTCAATGAGGATTTCACCTGACAGTGGTCAACTCAGAATTCCTTCATTAACTTTATACTAAATAGAGTCTCGGACCACCCACCAATCGTGTGAGACGGGGGTAAGGGACTATTGTTGAACGGGGCTTGTTATACTGTAAACACCCTGAGTTCTTGTGAACCTTGTTTACTGTAAGTACTATATGTTCTTGGACACACTGCCGCATAACAATAAAGCGAATAAAGAAATATTTGAAAATCCTAGACGTTAATAATAAACGAAACAGCATCTATGGTGACGTGAGCACAGTGACGTAACAACGACTTGGCATTCGGGCAGTTGCCAAGGGCGCCGGCCTGCGCCAGTTCAAAAGGGCGCCGCTAAATCTCTATTTTTTTAAATTTTTATTTAAATAAATATACTCTTTTATCCTCGATAACAAAAAAAAAGTAAATAATTAAGTACATTATATTTAAAGATATTTCATTTAAACCATTATATTTGTTATTATGTTTGTGGCCTTTGCGGGGCTTCTTATCATACAAATATACACATAGTCTTGATTTGGTAGGTGTGCACACGGCCAGCATTGATGCAGATGTTGTGACATTTTTTGGAAATATACAGGCATTGTACAATTTTTTCTCCTCGACAATTAGTAAGATAATCACTTACTTGGTGACGCATTATCTGTTGCTAAATTATTGCACCGTCAAATCAATAGTTACAAGTTCATTGCGTTCATAACTATATGGAGTTTGATATTGGAAAAATTAACAAAGTTAATTTAGCACTACAAAAAGGACAGGATATTTATCGATCATCGTTGTTAATATAAAGGACTTTTAAATGACTTTGAAGATCTAAGAACTAAGGAAATCTATAACATTTTTGCCAAAATTGAAGAAACGTGTATTAAAATGAAAATCGAGCCAGCACAAAAAAGGAAAGCAAAACGAAAACGAATGCCAACAGACCATGCTGAAGATGAAGGACCTAATTTGGATAGATTCAATATTTCTTTTTTTTTCAAGCATTGATTCAATAATGATGCATTTAAAAGACAGATTTGTTTCTCTGAAAAATATAGCAGAAGCCTTTAATTTTCCTACTGGCAAAGCGTTTCAATCTTTTGCAATGACAGATTTAGAATCTAAATCGGTTCTATTATCAGGAAAATATCCTGAAATAAATAAAGAGCAATTTATAATTGAAGTAAACAACAAATGATTGAACTACTCAAAACAAAAAACCCGATGACATTTTTCATTTAGATCTTTCTAAATGTTCGCGCTACATGGGAATTGCAAGAATCGTACCAGAATATCGAACGAGCTCTGAAAACATTTCTTACAATGCCAACCCTAGTAGCCATTGCTGAAAAGAGTTTCAGAAAACTAAAAATTATCAAAAATTACTTGAGATCGACTTAAGGTTAACAACGCACATCATGTCTAGCTCTTCTTTCAATCGAACGTGGACTTACCAGTCAAATAAATTTCGATGAAATAATCACTAATTTTTCAAACATTAAAGCAAGAAAAGTTAAGCTTTGAACCTTTGATACAGGAAATAGGAGTGGATCGGTGGAGTGTTACTTAAATGTACTATTAATTGTGAGTTTCTATTGTTATGTATGAGATAGTGAGTATGACACATTGACACTATCGTTTTTATTTATAACACATAATACTTTAAGTATTGCTGTATAGTCTAAATTAACACAACAAAATCCAGTTTTATCCACAAATTTATTTAGTATTATTTAGTAAATAATAAACTGTAAATTAGTATTGTTCTTGTCTTTTGCATCTTTTATATTCACGTTGTATGACTGTAACTGTCAGACAACGTAATTATGGTGTAATAAATAAAATAAGAGAAATTCAATTACATGTATTTTTTTCTAATAATTGAAAATGTCGCAAAGTTGAAACTTATCAATTTATCAAGGGCGCCAAAAATAAATTAGCCAAGGGCGTCAAAAACCCAGTTACGCCTCTGTATGGGATATTTATATGGGATATTTATATGGGATATAAATGCAAATGTAGGCCATACATATTACAACCAATTTTGTTGTCATCTCTGTATTAATTAATATACCATTTAATCAATCACCCTACTACGCACCTACCGATGCGACGCCGCTGATATCATCTAGTATCTGAGGGACGAGTAAAGGTTCAATGAATGTCGTCCAGTCGTTCAGGGTCCACTTGCTCCCAATGTTCAGGTTAGCGATTCCGTTGATGAAGAAGGTCGGGGTTCCAGCAACACCACCTTGGCAGAGAACGAACAAAAAAAACAAACCCATAAAAACAAAGTTTTTGACTTATATATGAGACATTACTAAAAGTATAGATTATGTTCAAACGCGACAAATATTTACAGACTGAATCTGTCTTAACTCCCGTTTGCTTTTAACCCGGGAGGGGGGGGAAGAGGGGAAAGGTCTTGTCACCGATCGCTAGACTGAGCTCAGCGTGACACGCAATATGTAAACAAAAGCACGCCAGTACACCTGGTTAAAGCACGAGATGTGTTCACACCGGTGGCTGGCCTGAAGTCAAGTGACCCGTAAAACATAAACGATAGCGACCGCTACATATAGTTTATATAGATAAACTAAAAATGCATTGATTTAATAACGGTACGTTCGATCGATCCGAAATTTTATACGATGCATTGTTAGGTGAGACGGGTCCGTGTGCCAAATTTCAGCTCGATCGGATCACGGGAAGTGGGTCATTTTTGACTTTTGTTTTTCCGCCCGCCCGACCGTACGAAGAGAGAGAGAAAGAGAGAGAGATGACGACAGACAGAGTTTCGAAGTTAATATAAGGGATTTAATAAAACAAACCCGTAAAAACAAAGTTTTTGACTATAAATCCCTTATATATGAGACATAACTAACAGTATTGATTATTTTCAAACGCTACAAACATTTACAGACTGAATCTGTCTTAACTCAACCTTGCTTCATAACCCTGTGGTAGAGGGGGAAAAGTCTGGTTACCGATTCGCTTGACCGAGCTCAGCATGACACGTAAAATGTAAACAAAAGCACGCCGGTACTTCGATGGGTCGCCTCAACGCGTCAACTCAAACTCTCACGTGGGAAAAAAACAATAACAAACCGTGAATTTGAATTACATACGTTATATAAGGATAAACTTAAAATGCATTAATTTAATTACGGTACGTTCGATCGATCTGAAATTTTGATACGATGCATTGTTAGGTGAGACGGGTCCGTGTGCCAAATTTCAGCTTGATCGGATCACGGGAAGTGGGTCATTTTTTATTTTTGTTTTTCCGCCCGCCCGCCCATGAGATGACGACAGAGATGACCGCGCGAAGCTAATATAAGGGATTAAAAAACAACACTTCAAAACGTTATTTATTTATTTGTTTTGCAACTTCCAGCATTTCACTTCAATCCTTCATCGTCACGATCTTTCTTCAGGCTTTTTTCATCTACAAATGTATTTATTTTCTTTAGCATTAATTAGATTTTTTATATCTCTTTTGGAGTTTTCTTTTTGGTGTTTTTTTTATTGCTGCGATGAGTTTAGACGAGACGCATAGCAAAGTTGACTTTAATGAAGGATAGTGTAAGGTGTATTGAACTTTGAACTCACGGGTGCAAGCGTACTTCCACGTGACCCTCGTCAACCTCTCGTAGTCATTGGCTGTCCTCCTGTCAGTGAGTTCCTGAAATGTGTCTGTGTCAAACCCCATGTCAGTTACAAGACTAGCGAATAATCTGAAACATAGAAGCAAATTGCAGGCATTTTTTAAAATGTGAGTTAAACGTCATTATTTATTAATTGGGATATGACAGAAGATAACAATAATGACAGAAGGTAACAATAATGACAGAAGGTAACAATAATGACAGAATTGAGCAGGTAGTAACGTAGCTAGAGTAGTGCTCCCGCCCCTTCGGCCTATGGATTACTAAGCATGTTTCATAAACCAAAGCTATTAATAAAATGTTACTCCCTCCACACAATTTTTCTCCGCAACCAGTTTGAACCAGTGTTGGTGTATAAGGGTGGATAGCAACGTAGCTTATGTGTGGGTAGATAAGTGGTGACCATGTTGGTGTATAAGGGTGGATAGCAACGTAGCTTATGTGTGGGTAGATAAGTGGTGACCATGTTGGTGTATAGGGTGGATAGCAACGTAGCTTATGTGTGGGTAGATAAGTGGTGACCATGTTGGTGTATAAGGGTGGATAGCAACGTAGCTTATGTGTGGGTAGATAAGTGGTGACCATGTTGGTGTATAAGGGTGGATAGCAACGTAGCTTATGTGTGGGTAGATAAGTGGTGACCATGTTGGTGTATAAGGGTGGATAGCAACGTAGCTTATGTGTGGGTAGATAAGTGGTGACCATGTTGGTGTATAAGGGTGGATAGCAACGTAGCTTATGTGTGGGTAGATAAGTGGTGACCATGTTGGTGTATAAGGGTGGATAGCAACGTAGCTTATGTGTGGGTAGATAAGTGGTGACCATGTTGGTGTATAAGGGTGGATAGCAACGTAGCTTATGTGTGGGTAGATAAGTGGTGACCATGTTGGTGTATAAGGGTGGATAGCAACGTAGCTTATGTGTGGGTAGATAAGTGGTGACCATGTTGGTGTATAAGGGTGGATAGCAACGTAGCTTATGTGTGGGTAGATAAGTGGTGACCATGTTGGTGTATAAGGGGTGGATAGCAACGTAGCTTATGTGTGGGTAGATAAGTGGTGACCATGTTGGTGTATAAGGGTGGATAGCAACGTAGCTTATGTGTGGGTAGATAAGTGGTGACCATGTTGGTGTATAAGGGTGGATAGCAACGTAGCTTATGTGTGGGTAGATAAGTGGTGACCATGTTGGTGTATAGGGGTGGATAGCAACGTAGCTTATGTGTGGGTAGATAAGTGGTGACCATGTGTGGATGGATGTGTGGATGAATGGATTAGGGGATGGTCGGATATGGTTTTTACTATTTGCCGAATCCAGATAGTTTGGCTCTAATATTTGCCGGATCCGGCAAGAGCTAAGGAGGTGTACGTTACTACTTTCTATTTAGTAGTTAATACTATTTATTAAAATATTTATTATCCAACATATGGAGAGTATCTGCTACCTACAATGACAGTCTGTGACACTGTCAACGTCAACGATGAACATTTTACAATGAATTGAATGAACGAACTTGAACGAAGTTCAACGAACTGTGTAGTGTGTACCAAGCGAACAGTGTTGTACTGAGTGTGTAGTGTGGTGTACAAGAAGTCGTGATCTACAGCCATGATAAAAACTGTTCTTTTATTCAGACGATTTAAGTTTAATATGCCATTAGTTAACTTACTTTGTTATCTTATGTAGTAAAGTAATATCTATACTTGTAGCTTTTTAACTTAATATTTTTTCTCGTATTAAAATTGATTGTTTACTTAAAGTATATACTCGTTCGCAAGCCGAAAATTTTTGGACAAAATCTATGGGGAAAAAGTTGGGGGGGTCGGCTTACGAGCGCGTCATTAACGTATTTCTGCATGGATATTGAATATCGATGTTGTTATTGTATATCATCAAGGTCCTTTTCTACATTCTACAAGATTCGACTGCTCTACCAGAAGCTATAACATATTATTAAACATCTGCACCTACCTTATTTAATCATTTTATTTATTTTTGTGAACGTTTTCATAAATTGTTTTACAGATTTTGTTTTCAACAACGAATTTTAATGTACGGTCTTTCGTCGCTGTTTACCAAAGATTTTTAAAATAAAACAACCCCGTAAAAACAAAGTTTTTGACTATAAATCCCTTATATATGAGACATAATTAAAAGTATTGATCATGTTGAAACGCGACAAACATTTACAGACTGAATCTGTCTTAAATCCTGCAGTATAACCGTGTTGGGAGAGGGGAAAGGTCTGGTCACCGATCGCTGGACCGAGCTCAGCGTGACACGTAAAATGTAAACAAAAGCACGCCGGTACATGGACGGGTGGCGTCAACGTGCGAACTGAACTGTCACGTGAAAAAAAACAATAACAAACCGTGAAATTGAATTACATACGTTGTATAGAGATAAACTAAAAATTCATTAATTTAATTGCGGTACGTTCATCGATCTAAATTTTTGATACGATGCATTGTTAGGTGACATGGGTCCATGTGCCAAATTTCAGCTCGATGGCTTCACGGGAAGTGGGTCATTTTTTTTACTTTTGTGTTTCCGCCCGCCCTAGACAGAGAGACAAGATTTCGAATTTAATATAAGGGATTTAAATAAAAACAACCCCGTAAAAACAAGGTTTTTGACTATAAATCCCTTATATATGAGACGGAACTTAAAGTATTGATTATGTTCCAACGTGACAAAAATTTACAGCCTGAAACTGAGTCAATTCCACCTGGTTAAAACACGAGATGTGTTCACCGATGGCTGGCGTGAATTCAAGTGACCCGTAATATGTAAACAATAGCGACTTCTACATATAGTTTTATATAGATAAACTAAAAATGCATTAATTTAATTGCGGTACGTTCATCGATCTGAAATTTTGATACGATGCATTGTTAGGTGACACGAGTCCATGTGCCAAATTTCAGCTCGATGGCATCACGAGAAGTGGGTCACTTTTGACTTTTGTTTCTCTGCCCGCCCGACGACGAACGACAGACAGAGAGACAGAGAGAGACGGCGGTGAAGTTAATATAAGGGATTTTCAAAAATACAGGTAACTCTTGCCTAACAAAGAGCACAGAGACAAAGATAGGCAGTACAAAGTAAACAATCATAATGACCGATTTAGCTTATAGTTTCAAAATACGAAGTGGCTATTCGGACCCGGGTCCGTAAAGCCTGCAATTGCTATTCGGACCCGCTAGGCGTAGTAAGCGATAATATTAAAGAGTTTTCTTTATAAATTTGAAAGCCATGAAATACCCATCGAGCCTTGCTGGTCGCATCGATAGCGCACTCGATCCTCATTAGGAGGTTCGGGGTTCGATTTTCATTTGGGGAGTCTTTTTAAATCCCTTATATTAACTTCGCGGCCGTCTCTGTCGTCATCTCATGGGCTGGGCGGGCGGAAAAACAAAAGTCGAAAATGACCCACTTCCCGTGATCGGATCGAGCTGAAATTTGGCACACGGACCCGTCTAACCTAACAATGCATCGTATCAAAAATTCAGATCGATCGAACGTACCGTAATTAAATTAATGCATTTTTAGTTTATCCTTATATGAGGTATGTAATTCAAATTCACGGTTTGTTATTGTTTTTTTCTTCCACTTCCACGTGAGTTTGAGTGACGCCGACCGTCGTGCCGACACCCCCTCACGTCCCACCCCCATTTATTAAAGACAAGGGACATCACTCGGTGTCAGTCTGTCAATGTTTGTAGCGTTTGAAAATAATCAATACTGTTAGTTATGTCTCATATATAAGGGATTTATAGTCAAAAACTTTGTTTTTACGGGTTTGTTTTTTAAATCCCTTATATTAACGTCACCGCCGTCTCATTCGTCGTTCGTTCGTTCGTCACTCGACCGTCGTCCCGCGACGCCCGTCCGCCCGCGGAAAAACAAAAGTCGAAAATGACCCACTTCCAGTGAAGCCATCGAGCTGAAATTTGGCACACGGACCCGTCTCACCTAACAATGCATCATATCAAAATTTCAGATCGATCGATTGATGCCGCTGACCACAAAAGAGAGACCGCCCACAACGGTTCTCACAAACTCACTCCAAGAGGTCAGCATCTGATTTGTTGTGAAAGTTGACGTCACGCAGTGCGTTGAGCTGCTCTGTCAGGATCCTCTCTATCCAGTCAAATGTCTTGGTGCCATTGGATAACTTGTGGATCACGTAAGCCGCCTGGAGATTAGACACATTCAAGTAATTTTGTGGTGGGGGGGGGGTACAAATTTACTCAAAAGCGTTCTTTAATTTTTAATTTTTAAAATTTTTAGTATGGCGGACCGGCAGGAATTTTTATATTGCACCAGGGACCGGTGAACTATTTTCCCTAAACTGACGTGGTAGCGAAATGTAGTTTATTTTATTTTGTTTCATTGTGAGTGCTTTTCAGTCCTTTCTTGATAACTTTTGCGGACCGGCGCCGGATGGTCCATGGACCGGGACCGGTCCACGGACCGCTGCTTTGACAAGCACAGCAGTAGCTTACCAAAGTCTACTATCCTAAACGGTTGTTTATTGATCTATTTTTTTTGAAGGGAAAATACTTTTAATAATAAACAAACGAAGATAAATATTATGATTAGAAATGTCTATAGATGAGTCCGCCGCGCTACAGAGACAAAACTAGGGCTTCGGTACCTGGGGGCATCTTGAACTTTTTACACTCCCAGCGCCCCAAACTGACAACAACGGTATAAAGAATTTCGTTTTAAGTAACACATTCAGTCACCCACACTTTATTTTGACGCTAGCTCAAAAAATTAATCAATTTCTGGTGTGTAGTTTGTGCACTGTACACATTTTGGCGTTTCAAAATTTTGTTGTACATGAGCTAAAGATATTAAAATGGAGATATCTCAAATTTTAAAATCGAAAAAGAAAATCTTTTAAATAATAAAAAAAAAGCTTAAAAATCACATGTACACCAAAACAACACAGACACACATACCGGGCAATTATAGGGAACAATTAAAAAACTCTTCATCTTATCTTATCTTATCTTATCTTATCTTATCTTATCTTATCTTATCTTATCTTTAAGATCGGCTTTTATGCTTAACTTAATTAAGCGATCGTCCTTAATATCCCTAGCTACCGCCAAGTTTAAGTCATTAAAGATAATTGTTTTACGGATTCACTGATATGCAAGGTCCTAGTAATCCAACATACGGATAGGCCCGCACGTGTGGAGCAATGCAAGTAGTTACCCTTGATGCGTAGAAGGCGTTTTGGTGGTAAGGAAGCGGGAACAAGAGAACGTTCAGTCTCAGCTGGTCAGGCCCGTAGTGGAGGGCAGCCTCTTTGACCCCTGGCCAGGCGTCTCGGCTGTCCGGACACACTAGGTCTATGTACATGTCGATGTGAACTTTAGCCGTGGAGCTGCCTCTGTTGTACACAAATCCTATCGGCCTCGGCGGCGTAGCCACTTGCGCGGATACGATAGGCAGCAGAAGGAGAAAACTCAAGGCGTACATACTGGAGAGGTTCTTCGTGATCTGGAAAATATTTTTACAAAATCTTGAATCATTTCAACTTTCATATATAGTTTAAAGTTTTCTCTATATTATAGATGCTAACTGTCATAAAACTTAAGAACGAAAATTTAAAAATAATAATAATAATAATACAAATAATGAAGATGATGAAAATACTACTGCTAAAAATAATAATAGTAAAAATAGTATTAGTAGTAGACTAGTAGATATTAGTGATAATTGTGGCAGTATATAGTTACAATAATCGTAATAATAATAATATAAAAATTGAACATTTCTTTTTGGATGAAGAATAAATCAAACTAGCCACTAGCCATGGGCGTAGGGAAGGGGGGGCAAGGGGTGCATTTGCCCCCCCCCCTACATTTGAGAAAAAAAAATAATTTATTAAATGTATTAATAAATGTTGTATTTTAACTATTACAGCACTAATTTGTAAGTCTTATTAATTTCTAAGGCTTTTTTCAACCCTTATTTTATACTGAACTTGAATTTAATTGAAAATTGTACCTGTATGGCATTGCCAGTTAAAATATAAAAAAAAGGGGGATTTTTTTTGCACCCCCCCCTGGAAAAATTCCTAGCGACGCCCATGCCACTAGCACTTATTTCATTAACACAAACAATTTTTCGTACTGTTTAATTTAGCGCTTAATACTTCAAGCTATCCGACTTAATAACTGACAATACACTCGTTATGAAATCAAGATGTTTGTAAAACCACATAAAATCTTAGTTTAACAAAAACGAATTTAAACTTTCAGATTTGAATCGTTATAAAGATTTAAACAAAATCATATTTAACCACCCCCATTTTCCCGTCACCCAAACCCATAAAAGAAAAAAACAACAACCCCTAAAAAAATTACAACCCTTCAAAACAACAACCTTTAAGCAAGAAGACAGTTTAACTAGCAGTGAGAGCTACCACAGGAATAACGTAACCATCAACCAGCCAGGTACTATGATACAATTCAACAGTTCGTGACGTGCTATGAGTTCTGGTTATTATAAAAGAAGTTAAGAGGAACGAATTAAGACATTGTGGAATGCCTATTTGATGCTTATTAAATTATACATTTGCCAGCCTTTCAACAACTGCGTCGGAAAGTTGAAATTAATATGGGCCTGAAGGATTTCATGATTTTGGAGGGCTTCATGGTTTTGTGAATTTTAGGTTTTGGAAGATTTTAGGGTTTGGAAGATTTTAGGAGTTGGGGAATAGTTTCTAAGCCCGGAGAAGCTTAACGATGAGTCACAGGCTTATTTTGTAGCTCGTCAGTTCTGGATGTAAGAGAAGTTGGTAAGAGACAGAGACACTTGGAGAGTGGTGATATATCAAGTACCAAGACGTTTGAAAACATTTACAAGGGAGATATCGCTTTACATATTTTTATTATAAAAAAAGATGTAAAAAAATTCATTCCAGATTTCTATAAATTAGCATTCATATCCATAAATTAGTATTCATATCCATAAATTAGTATTCATATCCATAAATTAGTATTCATATCCATAAATTACTATTCATATCCATAAATTAGTATTCATATCCATAAATTAGTATTCATATCCATAAATTAGTATTCATATCCATAAATTAGTATTCATATCCATAAATTAGTATTCATATCCATAAATTAGTATTCATATCCATAAATTAGTATTCATATCCATAAATTAGTATTCATATCCATAAATTAGTATTCATATCCATAAATTAAGCAAAACATAAAATATTAGATCCCCAATCATAACCCCAGCCTCAAGGCACCTCTATTTTTGGGCACCGCTATTTTTTGGGCAACTCTATTTTTTGGGCAACTCTATTTTTGGGGCAACTCTATTTTTTGAGTAACTCTATTTTTTGGGGAACTATTTGTGCGAACAAACTTTCTGTATCACCACATCAGCTTTTTGCCCCTTCAATCAAAAATTTTTTTTTCGCGGTTTATAAATTAAAATATATTTATGTTTTCCTTAAAAATCGTTACTAATCTTCCAGGCTAATTGGATTAAGGCCGTTTACGTCTGCGGACGTCAAGGATTGGGGAAGGGGTCAAAGTTCCCTCTAAGGTTCATTGGTCCGTGTGCAAAACTGCACATCATCCATTTTTTGTGCAATATTTTACTAAATTTGCTGCGCGGTAATCCTAAACTGCTGTGCGGCGTCGAGAGCCGTGCGGCTTAAAGGGTACATTGGAAGGGGTGTGTGTGTTCAGTCACATATGGGCAAGTGCGTACTTTGTGTGGACGTCATTGATGGACAATCCGTAACGAGTGGTCAGTTTGAATTAAAAAAGTCGTAAACCAGAAAACAAGTGTAGAACAATCAGCACAAAAAATAAACAATAGCTTTACCAATAAATGTAAATCATATACAAATTAGATATAAATTGCAGCTATAATATTAAACATAAATCATAGCCATGCCAATGAACGTAGATCACAGCTATACCAATGAACAAATGCATAAGTACAAATCTTTATCTGTCGCGTGTAGCAATCTAAAGGTAACGAGTGAGAATAAACACTGACATAACGGTTTGAAATATCTCAAATTAGTAAGACATTTCTGTGGTTTCTGAATAAGAAATAAATCATTTTTTAATGCGATAATTTACCATTTAAAGAACACAAACTTAAAGCAAGTTGCTTACCTTTATCTGTATGCAGTAAAAATTAACTCTCTTTGGATGTATCCACAGATAATTCCTGTCTGTTCATAAAATGTCTCACACTGGGACAAAAAGAGTCATTTATGGTTCCCCCACTCAGTCAGTTATATAGTGGAATAACACTTTTCTTTAATTTATATAAGTATAAAAGTCAGCTCCGCCCAAGACGTGACATCTAACAAGTGCTCTGATTGGTTGGGGTGTACATTTCAGACCAAATGGGAGATCCGTGGTCACACAGAACCTTGAACTCCTGGACATAGTCACATATTTTTGTTTAAACAAGCAAATGTTTGTTTGTGTGGTTGCTTATGTGCGAATGTATATACATCGATGTTAGCTCCACATCACTTTATTAAATAGTGCAAGAATTTGACACCAAGGTTTGTTTTGATTATTTTTTGTTTCTAGTTGAGCCAGAAGAAGGATCCCCGGCTTCCCATGATGCTCTACGTTGTTATCAGTAATAATTTGAGTTGTTCTCTGTACGTGTGGCAGTTTTAATGCCGTGCAATGGAACAGCGAAAGAAAAAAAAATAAGTCTGTGTTGTAAATTTGATGCTTGGAAAGTCCTTATGACTTCAGAATCTTAGCACTGATTTATTTGTATTTCAAACTATTTGTTATAGATGGTGGCACAAGTTATTTACTGACTTATGGTACTGCATGTCAGGATATACAGGGTGGTACTGCATGTCAGGATATACAGGGTGGTACTGCATGTCAGGATATACAGGGTGGTACTGCATGTCAGGATATACAGGGTGGTACTGCATGTCAGGATATACAGGGTGGTACTGCATGTCAGGATATACAGGGTGGTACTGCATGTCAGGATATACAGGGTGGTACTGCATGTCAGGATATACAGGGTGGTACTGCATGTCAGGATATACAGGGTGGTACTGCATGTCAGGATATACAGGGTGGTACTGCATGTCAGGATATACAGGGTGGTACTGCATGTCAGGATATACAGGGTGGTACTGCATGTCAGGATATACAGGGTGGCCAAAAAAAGTGGGACCACCTAGAGTTTTTTTTTGGTAGGTTTCAAAACGAGAGAATTATACGAAGACGAAAAGATATTTACTCCTGCCACACTAGTAAATTCACAAAATGATCGTGTTTATTCTGAAGCAAGAAAGAAAAAAAAGTTCCTTCAACGAGACTCATACGCGAACATGAACATTTCAGTCGTGGCATCATGGTTTCGGTAGGTGTGTCTCGGATGAGAGAAACACCAGTGTAGTATTTGTTGAACCTGGAGCGAAAGTGAACAGTGAGTATTATTGTGATAAAGTGAACAGTGAGTATTATTGTGATAAAGTGAACAGTGAGTATTATTGTGATAAAGTGAACAGTGAGTATTATTGTGATAAAGTGAACAGTGAGTATTATTGTGATAAAGTGAACAGTGAGTATTATTGTGATAAAGTGAACAGTGAGTATTATTGTGATAAAGTGAACAGTGAGTATTATTGTGATAAAGTGAACAGTGAGTATTATTGTGATAAAGTGAACAGTGAGTATTATTGTGATAAAGTGAACAGTGAGTATTATTGTGATAAAGTGAACAGTGAGTATTATTGTGATAAAGTGAACAGTGAGTATTAATATGATCACGTTCTAATACAAGGATTGCTTCCGGATATTCGAGCAAGATGTAATCATCACAACTGGACACTGCAACATGACGGAGCTCCTTCACATATGGCAAGAAACACGATAAACTTCGTAGGGAGAATGTCACCTTTATTGAACCAGACATGTGGCCACCAAATTTCCCGGATCTAAACCCGGTAGATTATGCTATTTGGGGTGCATTCCAACAAAAAGTCTACTTTCTTCGTAAATTTGCAACAATAGAACAACTGAAATTGGCCATTGTTGAAGAGTGGCAACATTTGTCTCAGCGGTTTATAAACAAGAGCATTGACCAGTGGCGAAGACGTTTAGAAAAAACTGTTGAGAACCGAGGAGGCAGGAGGACACACTGAATTTGAATTATGATTTTATATAAATTAACATTTGGCAACAATTTACTTGATGTCTTGTAGAAAACAGTTACAAAAAAATATTATTATTTGAAATTAAACAAGACGGTCCCACTTTTTTTTAGCCATCCTGTATTTAACGAGAAGCCCGTAAATTTAACCACCTTCTTTAAAAGGGATAATATATATATATTTAGGGTGGCCCAAAAAAGATATAATTTTTTTTAATATTTATTTTCTTTGATTTAAACCCCACATTTGATTACCACAAAAAAGTAGTCCGAAATATAAAATGTCATAATTTTCAGATGAAATTTAGAGGTTGCACAAGCTCTCTGAAAATTGAGGTATGTTCTCCATTTACCACATTTTATCCCGAATATGGATGAACCTGAATAAAGTCTGTTTTGTTCTTTGATGTTTATAATGTGTTTATAATGTGTAACTGTTTAATTCGTGAGACATTATCAGTGTTTTTCTACCATCATAGAGAAAACAATAAAACTCTTAAAGACAGTGCTAGAATAACTGTTAGTGAAATTCTTACTATCTGGCAGAAAGCTGCAATTGCAACAGCTTACAGTTACCACTTAGAAAATCGTCTTTTAAAAGTCCATCAGCAGTAGCAGTGTTTGAGTAAAGCAAATAATCGGCGCTCAGAGAAGCAGATTTCAAATGAAATTGCATTTTCTTCAAAAATTGATAAACTGTTTGACATCGCCCATCAGAGTGCTGAAAAACGAACAGAACAAACACAAGATTTATAATTTCTTCGTGACCAAAGGGAGAGAAGAATTGGATACATGGCTGGAGTGGATAAAGCAAAGTGATCGTACAGCAGTACATTTATTAGCTGCTACAGCTCATTCTCTTTGTCACGATGTTAGTGACATGACATTAAGTCGAAGTACTGTACAGCTTGTGAGAGCTGAGATTAGGAAAAAAACAGCACATGAAGTTAAATAATTGTTTGATCCACAAGTACCATTAACTGTACATTGGGATGGAAAATTGCTTCCAGATCTCACAGCCAGGGAGAATGTTGAGAGATTGCCAGTGATTGTAACAGGACTGCAAATAGAGTGCTTGCTAGGTGTACCAAAATTGGCGTCAGGGACAGGTGACAGTCAAGCTCAAGCTGTAGTTGAATGTCTGAAGGACTGGGGAATTTGTGAAAAAGTAGTAGCAGTTTGCAAATGACATACTTCAAATTCGTCACCCACGAGATGATTACAGAGAATTTTTGGAACTGGCTGTCATATTTCTTGGAGGAACACCACCACGTGGGATTAATTCAAGTTAATACATGTCAATTGTTTATTTTTCGTTATTTTTAATAAGTGAACTTTTTTCTTCAATACAAGATTTAGATTCATAGACACTCAGATGTTTCTACGTAACTTCTTTAACATTTAAATTTTATTTTTCAGAAAAATCCACAATAAGTTTGGAATGAACTCTTATGCCTGTTTAATAATGTCATTCAAACCACAGGGTGTTAGCAAAAATAAACGTCATAATTTAAATTTGGAGAATGTTTCCACATGGTCTCTGATTCTGTTTAAGCTCCTGGTGACTATTCTTCAAACGTTGCAATGAAAAAGTCTGTTTAAAAAAGGTATCAGTATTTGTTTATTCTCTGGTTTGTTTTCTATGGAGTCTAAAACACATACGCTGCTTTCAGGAACAAACGCAATAACGTTGTTGTCATCATTGACGATGTGATGGCTTATAAAACTGTCCACCGTCCTGTCCCATATGGACATTTCTCAGCACGGCACTGATTTTATTATTAAAGACTTTCCGTCTACTTCTACTTCCTTTTAGCATTACATGCACTCTCTCTGTGCAGAAGATTATTGCGTCATACGTTCTTTTCTAAGAACGCACATACCATGCTGAATTGTTGGCAAGTCAAATGCCCAGCTGATTTTGTTTCCCCAACTGGTACAACCCTCAGACAGACATACGGATAAAACAATCTTCGTACACCGTATGCAAGAACAAACACATACAAATTCTCATTCTTCCTGTCAGGAATTCGGACGTGGAATGGGTTGCCTGATCAAATCAGGACTCTATCCACATTTATAACTCTATCAACAATGAAAAACTAGACATAAACCATGGATAAGCGTATGACGCAATAATATTCTGTATAAAAGCTAAGGAGCGTCTGTAATAGATAAGATAGCTAGCGTGAGGCACCCATTCGGGGCTGGGTGGACTCAGGGACATCCTTAGCCATGCAAGGTCACACGTGTCTGCCTTCACATAGACTTGACCAAGGCCGGCCCCAGAGAATGCGGGGCCCAAGGCACAAGAGATGAGCGGGGCCCCGGGCCCAAGGGGCCATACATAAATGGCGTCATGGAATTTTGGCCGATTTTCCCCCCCCTTCCCCACACGTCGTCACAAAGAGCTAGACGTCATAAAGTTTTGCCCCCCCCCCATAAAAACCCTATTTTATTTTTGATAATGAGCATGTTTCAAATCACTTTATTGTCATTTAAGTATTTATTTAGTGTAGGCAAGAATTCTATTATCGTAACACGTGTGAAGCCATATAAAACGTCATAAAATAAATTGTAAGAGAGCAAATATTTAAGTGCAACTATTGTTTACTTTTTTGTTGTTGTTGCTTTTTGTTTTTAAAGTTGCACATTTAGACGTGATGTCATGGTTCCAATACACCCCTCTCTCCCCCGTCACACATAGTCACAAATGTGTGACCCCCTTCATCCCGTAGGGGCATGACGTCATTTATGGATTGCCACAAGGCAGCAGACGAGGATCGAGACCCATGCAAAAATTGCATTTCTACAAATCTTCTTCTATATCTATAATTGACCAGCACAAGAGCAAGTCGTATGCTAATAAACATGAAGAATGACCCTCGGTGAGTCAGTTCTCAGTTTATGGTTGGCAAGCTATGTTAGTAAAGGGTGGGGGCTGGGGGGGGGAGGTAACAACAACCTCAGTGCGCATATCTCGAGACCAACAGTGCGTCTGAGATCCACCTCCCCCCCTGGACGTTCACTCGCGTTGTTACTAGTCTTATATTAGCTTGCTTTGTAAGTTTAATCGGAACCGTCCGTCCAACCGTCCAACTATTTGTTTATAATTTTTTCACGTGCCTAGTTCACGCGTTGACGCCGACCGTCACTGTTCACACCCCCTACCGTCCCTGCGCCCAGGGGAGATAAAAATCAGGGGAGATAATTCTGTTTCAGTCTGTAAATGTCGCGTTTGAACATAATCACTACTTTTAGTTATGTCTCATATTTAAGGGATTTATAGTCGAAAGGTAAGCTGGCTTTGTACTTACTGTAAAATGCGTAGACTAAAAAGTAGAAAATTAGTGCATTTTAATATAAGACTAGTTTTTAAAAAGTGTTTTTAAGGTTAATTATTTTCATTTCTTCATGGTGCTGTTTGTGTCCTTCTTCCCCACTCCTCCCAATGTTCTTTACACTATCAATGACCAAGTCTGCGGCGTAAGCTATGCCGCGGCTTGTATTTAGTATTAAAATAATGGGAAATAAAAATTTAAATTATTAAAATTTTTCTTCTATAATATCACTGACACATCAGTTAGTACAGTTTTATTCATTTAAAATGAAGATCGTAAAACTCATGAAGATATTAATAACTAAAGTGTTGTTTTTTGTTTTGTTTTGATAATTGACAGTTTATAAATATAGATATATATAACTTAACATTATAATTTATATACACTAGCGAGCTTTGGCGGCTGCAAAATCTGAAATAAGTTAATGATAGTCTAATCCTTAGCTACAGCATTCTCAATTGACAAAATTATTGCCAAGTTACTGATCCAATCTTGAATCATTTTTGATCACACACAGGTCTTAAAAAGTTTTAGTTTCGAAAAGAGTCTTTCTCCCGAAGCCATAGTGACAGGAATACAAAAGTTACAAGTATTCGAAGTGCAATGCGTGTGTTAGGAAAGTCACTGAAAGAAACTGCACAATCTAAACAAGATAGCTATAGGTGACTGCAGGAGTTATGGAACTCAATGATTGCAACTCTTCAGAAACCAGGAAACCATCAAGATCCTAATTTTCGCAGGCTCTTAGCTTTTTTCTCCAGATTCATACTTCAATTTAGTAGATCATTTTTTTCTTCTAATTGATGAAATTTATTTTTTTAAAATCGAAACGAGGCATGTTGCCTTCACAATTGTTCAAAGCGACTGTCCATCGACATAGGTAAATTTATGATATAAAAAACAGGGTATTAGTAGGCCTGACAGGACGTAACACAACAGCGAACGTTTCGGCAAAGAGCCTTCCTCAACGGACAAATAGTACACACATGAAAAGAAAAATACGGAATAATAATAGAAAAACACTTAGCTGCGGTGAAATCCAAGCAGTCCAGTAGGGATAAAGTAAGAAGAGAAAAGTAAGAGCTTATATAGAAAAGGATAGGGTGGGTGTGGCCAATCAATCAGCTTGTCAGTGTGAACACAACGTTTCCATCGACATAACAGTTTAAAAACTGTGCAAAATCTTTCTTGTGCATCTACAAATCCTTCATTTTCTCCTTCATTTGTTTTTTTTTCTTTTTCGCATTCTCTACTCTTTGAAAAATTAAATGGTTTCAAATTGTAAGTCCGTGGCAATTTATTTAGCAATTGTTATTGTTGTTTCAAAACCATCATTTATGTAAGACCTAAACCATTTGCAAGTATGTTCTATGCTGTCAACTGCAGTTGCTAGATCGACTGAAATATTTTGTAATTCTTTGCTGCTGAAATTAAATTGGAACAAAATGACGTATAAAAAAGCAATGAAAACAATCAAATAGAAGTTATTAAGTTTTTTTTCTTTTCACAATGACTCTTCTTTACTTCGAGCTTTTGGATCACAACTTTGCTCTTCAACTTCGAAAAGTGCATCATAGATGTCTTCTACTTGATATCGCACTGCCTTCAAACTTTCCCACACGGTTTCCCCATCTTGTTTCACAAATATTTCGAACATACTTGGAAAGGATAGCCTATCGCTTTGTTGAAGCAGAAAATAAAACGATAAAATAATTTTGTTGAATTATACCAAAAAACGTCATTGCATCAGGACAAGTTTTTGCCATATCACATAGCAGCAATGTATAACTGTGACAGGTACAAGGGGTAAAAAATGCCCAAAGATTTTTATAGTAAAAGACAAGCTTGTTCGCCTGACTTATTCCCCTTCATGTTCGCACCGTTGTCGTATCCTTGACCGCGGATTTCAGAAACATCTAAGCAAATTTTGTCCGTTCCAATAGTAAGACATCAAGCAGGTGTTGTATAGTACTTTCTTTTACTTTTAGAAAACGTATAAAGTGTTCATTAATTACTTCAAAATATTCCTCCTCCTGGGCTTACATAGCGAATTGTCAGTGACATCGGTTCACGATCACTTTGGTCTGGTGTTCAATCCAGTATTATTGAAAAGTATTTACTGATTTTACTCTTCCTACAATAATTTTCCTTACCTTATTTCCTATCAACAAAATGAGCACGTTTTGAATTCGCCTTCACAGGTAGTTATCATGAATCTATCTATATATATAATTCTCTTCGTCGCCCAACCATTCGTGGTCGGACCATGCGAGGCAAGCAAGCTGCAAGTATGTGCAACAGAGCATGACGAATGACCCTCGCTTGATCTTGGGTCGACTGATGTCGCGAGACCAACAATGGTCCCCTGCATTTCACTTGCATTGTTCCTTCACAGAAAACGTGAGATTCGTAGTGTGCTGGTTATCACGTCCACCTCATATGGGGAAGGTCCTGGGTTCAATCCCCATCGAAAACATTTGTTTTTTTTTAATTTTTAAAATGTCTGTTTGTGCCCGTTCTTTTACCCCTTTATTTAGCATACGCCGCAGACTTGCTCATCATAGACAGTGCAAAGAACGGTTGGGGGGGGGGTCGAGAGTACAGACACAAAAAGCAGCACTAAGTAAATACAAAATAGCGAGTAAACGTGTAGACATGCACACTGAGGTTGTTGTTACCCGCCTCCCATTTAATGCTACCATCCCTTAAAGATTAACTGTGATTGGCCGACCCTAGCGAGGATTAGTCATATTTAGGGTTGTTAATTGCGTTTTGTTGTTGTTTTTGTTATTTTTTGGAAAATCGATTATCGATTATGTAATCCCGATTTTAAACCGATTATCATTTTATAGCTGACTTCAAAGAAATTAGGGATGTACCGAATTTCGCCTGAAAATGTCTCGAAACCAACAATGAGTTGGCAGTCGTCCGACGTTCGCTCGCGTCGTTTTGATTTCTTCGTGCTGTAGTTTGCGTCCATTCTTTCTCCACTTTCTTTGCACTCTCCATGAGCAAGTCTGCGGCGTATGCTACGCCACGGGGCGTCTAGTTTTATTAGTTTGTATACTTCGAATATGCTCCTACAAAACCGGATCAAATTTTGCCAGCAATTCAATGAGACCCTAAAAGTTTCCATTGTGTGCCTGATGTAGTTTATTCACTTAACGTCGAAAAGCCATGTTGTACTCAGCAAGAAATTGAACAATGGTCATGAGACGTTGAAATACATTATGTCAACGAGCCTTTTCAATGTTTATTAATTTTTTACTTTGCTTGTCAATTGTGCATCGTGCTGTAAGCCTGTTTTCCATGGCAGCTCAAAACATTTCAAAGCAGATAATAAAGTCCCTTTGATTTTTCATGATCATACAGTCGCACACTGGCATTTTTCCAGGCACAATTCTCGTCATATCTCAAAGCAGACAAACTGTTGCCAAAAAGTTTGCAACGGAAACAAAACATTTTGTTCTTAGGTGCTAAATTACTTTTCGCTTGACGTGAGGGTGTCCTTAAATCGAAATTGTCTTTAAAGAGCAAGTTAAAGCCTAAAATGGCGTTTTTTTTTAAAATAAAATTTTTGCCTGAATCCATCAATGCTTACTAAATGCTTAGGAAAGAAATAATTTTTGCAATAGGATTTAGGATGATAATAATTGATAATATTTTATTATATTAATATTTTAATATTCTAATCGTTTTATCCTGTTAAATTTTATTGATATCGTTGTATTAAAAAATATTTAAAAAAAAGAAGTATTGCGAGATAGTAGTAAAATTGAAAAAAGTAGTAAAAAATGTTTCTTCAAAGCGCGGGGCCCCGAAAAGCGCGGGGCCCAAGGCGGTTGCCTCGTTCGCCGTGCCCTAAGGCCGGCCCTGGACTTGACTACCCGAGTTGGTTCAAGCGTAAAATCGTTCTTTATGTTTACATTTCGTTGTTTCCACGGCTGATATAACGGCGGATATAACGGCTGATATAACGGCTGATATAACGGCTGATATAACGGCTGAAGAACGATAAGAATTCATATTATCCAGGGTGTGAGATCTTCTCTTCATTATTTTAGTAAGTGTCACTGACGTTAAATAAGACAGTTTGAGTTTGTAAAATTTGTTTAACCTTTTAAATAGTTTTCCTTTTGTTAATTGTTCAACCATTTTAAAATAAACATTTGATGAAATAATCTTACTTTATCATGACTTTATGAGAACAATGAAAAGTAAAAAATAATTTAAAATTATTTAATTTAAATTAATTAGTTTAATTGTCCCTTTCTTAACAATTAAAAGAGAAACCTTTAAAAGTAATATCTGCGTGGAAGATATTTGTAAGGATTGATATATTAAAACTAGGGCTGTTAACGATTAATTTAAAATTAATCGTTAACTTTTGAAAAATTAACGATTAATTAATCGTTAATTTCGATTATAGCCAAAAATTGAAATTTATGGTGTCATAAGTTACATTTGTAAATGTACTTGTCGAAAATCGAAATAACACTGGAATGTCTTCTTTATATGACAACTTTTAACCAACAACGCAAACAGACACGTGTATTGGCATTACTTGGTTCAAGTGATGAGCGGGTCTTATTGACAATATAACCAGCCGAGCTGAACAATCGTTCACATAGCTTTAGATTGTCTCAGCTGAAGTTTCTGATACTGTAGTGGATGTTTCGTTTGCAGGTGATATGTAAGCGAAGTGTTAGAACCATCGTAGCAATGTTCCCTTTAAGCAGCGCGGCTGCGCAGATATTTGACCGAAGCCACGCAGGAGTTTAGAATCACCGCGCAGCAAATTTTGTAAAATATTGCACCAAAAATGGATGTTGTGCAACTTTTCACATGAGTTGTTTTTTTTAACTCTGCCCACGGACCAACGAAGCTTAGAATTAGAGGGAACATTGCATGGTAGGCAAACGATTTCTCTCAATGGACACAATAACATTCATCAACATTTTGAACATTCACTTAAGTGAATAGTTAAAAACCAAAATGTTCGTGTAATCGTCCGGAAATTAGTTTATATTTATCGGTCGAAATATTTAACTTTTTTTACTTCCAGTACATTTATATGTGGTGGGTCGATTAATCGTTAAAAAAAATTTAATCGATAAATTTTTTTAACGATTAATCGAGAAATTAATCGTTAATTTCCGCAGCCCTAATTAAAACCTTTTTAAACGCATCTATTTAAATTGCCCTGTACGTTCGTCCGTCAGTCAATGTCTGAATCTTGTCATTATTATTTCACCAACTCCGCGTCCTCTCATTGTGTTGACATCTATTGATACCACTTGAATAAGTCATTATAAATAATAATAACTTAAAGAATTTAGTTAATTTTTCAATTGATACTGTATTTAAATAAGTATTGTACCCCCTCTCCCATATTACAAAAGCGCTCTGGCCAATTATTCTAAAATGCACCGATAAATGTTGGCTTTAGACCTAGAAACCTAATTACTATCCTAGTAGTCGACCTCAAATAGGATTTTTTTCGTTTGTTCTTTACTAAAGATTTTCAAGAAATATGATTTTTTTTCCATTAATTTTCTGTAAAGCGGTGAGAAGTATGGCGATAGGAAATTAATAACCAGATGTTCCAATGACTGAAAAGAGTGAAATGCATTATGTATGAAGGACACGTAAAGGGTTATAACTGTTGAAATATATAAATATATTTTTTATACATGTGTTATGCTTCTTTAACTTTAATTGTTTAAATAAATAAAAAATAAAATATTAATTAAAACAAATCTCCAAGCTTGTCCTTTCAAGAGTTCCTGAACTCCATCACTTATTCTTAAATGAATGAATAAATAGATACTATGTAGAAAAATTATATAAATGCAATTAATTATAGTCATTTAAGACACACACTAGCTCAGTTTACTGTTCAGCAGTTATATGTTTTCTTTTACGACCCGTTGATTTTGTACATGTAATGTTGAAAGAGATTTTCTACAGATCAAAGTAGATGTTATGGCACTTTATTTAGTGGCAGAATTACCACTAAATTAATGTTTTATGATCAACTACTTTCTCGAATGTTTAGTCAATGTAAATACTTCACCGCTCCAAGTTCATTCACTTATGTAAAGTTTTCAGTTCATTATTTCAGTAACATCACAAGCACACTCTTCCTGGAAAAGGAAATTGAAACCAGAATCGACAAGGCTGCATCATTAATGGCTAGGCTGAATCAAAGAGTGTGTAACAATGCACAGCTTACTGATAGGACGAAAATCACTGTGTACCAGGCCTGCGTGCTCAGCACACTCCTCTATGGCAGCGAGTGCTGGACGACCTATGCCAAACAAACAAAGCAACTCAACAGCTTCCACTTACGATGCTTGCGCAGGATTCTGCTTATCAAGTGGCAGGATAAGATCACGAATGTCGAGGTACTCAGAAGGAGTCATATGCTGAGCATGCACTCAATCCTTAGTGAGAGGCGGCTGCGGTGGTTGGGACATGTCCGCAGGATGAGCCCGGAGCGCATTCCAAGAGCCTTGCTTTACGGCGAGCTGGCAACTGGTATGCGGAAGAGAGGACGCCCCTGGTTGCGCTTCAAGGATGTCTGCAAGAAAAACATGACTCTGGCGCAGATTGACCATAAAACGTGGGAGACCATTGCTGTGGAGCGCACCTCCTGGCGGGCAAAAGTGCGCGAGGGCATTCAAGTCGCGGAAGCTTCCCTTACAGCCAGGAGCGAGGAGAAAAGGGCCAGGAGAAAGGGGAAGGGGGGCAGAGGAGCAGGAGGAAACGCCATCATCCCATGAGGATGGACGGATGCCATAGATTTAGAGAGTTTTTATATAAACTTCATTTTGGCCCCCAGGAAGTGATAGTTCAAATATTTTTTACTATCGCGGGTTTGTACTCAACAACTTTCAAGCCCATCCAAGGACGTTCAGCCACCCTTCGGTGGCATGTTGTAACTCCCCTTCAACAGCCGTTTCGACCGGCATACATGTGCATCACGTCAAAAATACTATTCATTATAGTTAAAATAAATAACTCGTAAAAACAGAGCTTTTGACTATAAATCCCAACGCGCATAACTCAAAATAAAGTCTTGGAAGAAATACTGCACCAAAAATAACTCGTTTTGAACGTCCGAGTAAACTTGATATGATTGGCTGTAGGAGTCATGTGTGTTTGAGAGACCAATCGCTATCGATGACCGGACAGAACGTAGCCTTTTATTATATAAGGATATTTTCTTGCAAGTAAGGAGGGCATGCAACTGATCAAAGCGTTCTTTTAAAATTCCAGCCATGGATAAAAACATTTCTCGTTTTTATTCTAGTTTCTAGTTCTTAAGATAGAACCTAGTCTTCTTAATTTCCCCCACTCATATTTTTTTAATCCTTCTAACTCCGCGTTCAGTTGATATCTTCAACTCTTTACAAATTGTTTGGCTGATATAACAGCTTTTTCTATTAGCACATATCTTTGTTCCATGCAATGACGGGTTACTATAAATTGAGATAACATAGGAAAGAAAAACATTACATTGAATTGAGTAAAATTCCAGCATCTGATCTCGTTTTACTAGTTACTTCTTTAGATGTCAATTTTTCCAAGACGCTTGAAATGTTAAAGTATGTCTTTTTAAAAATTATTTATGCATAATGTGGTGTTTATTAACAGATAAATTTGAATATTTTCATATTCTTGTCATAAATCTTAATAATTTTCCATAAAATATACGAATTCAATTATTTACATATTACTTTAATTGGATAGGCTGCAAATTTAATTAATAACTGTATTTTAATGAAAAACACAAATTATTTGTGCAACTTTAATGCAATATTTTAAAAAATAATTTAACTTACAATAATTTTCTGAAAACTGAAACAGTAATATAAATTACTACTTGCAAGTTAAACACAATATTTGAACCACCATGCATTGTAGGTACTTGTTCACGAAACATTCTGGGAATGTCGAAATTCCACGCAAAAACTGTCGTGGCGATATTAAAAGCACATATTATTCTTCCAAGCGGTGATGTGTTTTTGTGTGGTATTTTTCTTATAAAAGTGTCATCTGTAACGTAGACTATACCGCTTAATTTTCCAAACAAATGGATACCTTTTTTGAGCGATTAAAATTTTTTGAAAGGTTTTAAGTTAGTTATAACATCCACTCTGTAATCAAACAAATATTGTGCGAATCCGTTATTTAAGACTCGAAAATACGAGTATTTTTGTTTCACTCGGGGTTTCCCCCTTCAAAAGAAAAAAGGGTGGTTCTCGGAAATGGTTGTACTTTAAAAATGTCCATAGATGCGTGCCGCCCGGGGCGGACCGCCCCCTCTAACTACGGAACTGAATGTGGCTCCACCAGAGTAATCTTAAAACAGCCAAATTTCCTGGACAGCTGATACAGTAGAGTTTTATGATTCCAACATGAAATATACTTTTCCACTTAGAAATCACGGTAACCTTAAAAATACATTTTTTTTCTTACGTATTCATTCTGAAATGATTTTTTAAAAAATATAGTTCTTTCATCGTTTGTTCTAGTTACGGAAAAATGAGGGGTAAGGGCAGTTTTTTTTTAAAGGAACAACGATGGGGAGGGAGTATTACCATGAGTTTACCGCACCAGGTACAGTAATCCTATAGTGCTTCTGAATCTAACCTAATATTGTTTTATTCTCTTCAGTTATTAAGGAACACATCTGGCAATATGTTTATGGGGGAAAACTTTGTGTATCTATTTAACAGACAAATAAAAAAAATTCGTCGAAAATTTAACCATTACAAAATTAAATATTTAATATTTTTAAGAAGCAACAAAAATATATTTTATTCTTTTTAAAACAATTGTTACATAATAATATAAAATCAACCACCTCGCTCCCAAATTTGCAAGCAGTCTGTACTGCCCCTGGTCACCAATACAGTATACAGCACTGTTCATACATCACGTGATATATGATATCTGTGACGTACTAGTTTCTTTCTTCCAACTCTAAAAGAATTGGTTTTCTTGGGACAAGGAGCCCAGTGTAATCCTCAATGTCAAGGACGTCTGGGGAAACACCTGTGATCTTCACGCTCTTCAAAATGTGCACCATCGTGACCTTCAACTCCAGAACTCCCAGCCGTAAACCGATACACTGGCGAGGTCCGAAACCAAATGGGATGAAAGCGAGCTGGTTCACATCTTTGATATCTTCACTCATGAACCGCGCTGGCCTAAACGTGTCGGGGTCTGAGAAGAACTCGGGATCCCGCCCGATGTTGGCGATCGGGATGTAGATACCCGTCCCGGCTGGGACCGGAAACCCCTTCAACACAGTGGCCTTCTCTGTGTGTCTGGAAAGAATGTGTACAGGCGGGTACATCCTCAGCGTCTCGTTGATGGCAGCCTCCAGCAGCTTGAGTCCCTGGCAGTTTTCGTAATTCGGCTCCTCATCCTTGAGAACGCGTTGAATCTCAGAGTAGATTTCCTCCTGGATGTCTGGATGTTTACCCAGCTCGTAGGAAATGTACTGCAGCGTGGTTGCTGTGGTCTCATACCCGGCAATGACGAAAATAATTCCCTGAGCGGCTATTTCCATTGTTGATAATTTTTTGTCTCCCACGAACCCGTCAGCATCATCATCTGCCTCCGCGTTCATGAGCAGCTGCATGAAATCCATTGGTCGTTTGTCAGAGGTGTTCGACTTCCGGTCTCGGATCAACGCCGAGATGTTCTCCTCGAAAAAGACCAGGTCCTTATTTTTGAAAAATCCCAGCTTGAGCATTTTAAGAACTTTCCCGAACCAGGGAAACATGCCGGCGATGGCGAAGACCACCTGGAGTTCTTTGGTAATCGTCATCATGTTCTTGGCGTGGCTTATGAAAGGAGCGTCCAGATTTTCTTGGGAGTTGGTGTCCAGGCCGAATGCTGTCCCACAGATTGTGTCCAGGGTGAAGGCGCCGTAAACAATTTTAGCCTGTGCTGGCTTCTTTTCAATGGCGTACTTCCTGAGATTTTTAGCCAGACGTCCTGCCGTCAGATTTATGAACGGCGTCAGTAGCTTCAGCTTCCCGCTGCTGAATGTAGGGGACATAATCTTACGCATGCGCTTCCAGTCTAAGCCGTCTGCGAAGAAAATGCCTTTTTTGATAATGTTTTGTTGAAGGTTGCCCTTTCCTATGAAATATCGGTTGGTGAAGTTGCTGAAATCCTTGACGAACACGTGTTTAAGTGCCTCCGGGTCAGTCACGACCAATAGAGGGTGCCGAAATTCGTAGATCCCGAAAATTCTGCCATATTGTTCCTGCCATTTTTTCACAGCAGCCCTCGGACCGACACGGTCATCGAATAACTCTCCAACGTTGCCAAAGAAAGGTGAAGGTCGCGGGCCTGGAACCCCGAGCTCACGCCACAGGTTGTAGGGAAGTGTGCCGTATCTGAAAATAGTAAAATGGAATTACACACATATATCAGTGATCAGCTGGGATACTAAAATAGCATTTAATTAACGTCAACAGAACACAACAATATGATGATATGAATCATGACGCAACTAATCGATGATAGAACTGAATAATGTTTCATAACATGAGATTACAAGTAAAATATTTTAATATTTTAAATATTCAAAGGTGTCATGTTAAATCTCGTATCCTCATTGTAAGGGAAGTCATACATATTTATTAAGTCTGGGCCATCTAAGGGTTCATATTTTTAAAAAAAAAGGGGGGGGGGAAGCCACTTAATTTGAATTTTAAAAAGGAGATTGATACTTTATTACTTTCATAATAGGAAAAGGGGCGGGGGGAGACAAAAATACTACTACCAATAAAGTTATACTAAAGAAATGAAACAATTAATATACTACTACCAATAAAGATATACTCAACAAATGAAACAATTAAAATACTGCAATCAATAAGGTTATACTAAAGAAATGAAACAATTAAAATACTTCAGACATACTGCGCAAGATCATTGCACTCTCGATCACGTAAATGAAAAAAAAATCAAATGACTAAAATACAGGGCTAAAAGTTTGTTCAATCAATTCTTTTAATTAACCAATGACTTTACCGAAGGAATTCAATATTAAACGCTTTTATTTAAGTCACACTGTTGTGTCCGCCAAATCTTGTAACGTATAATTAAACCACTTCGGATGGTCCTAGAGATCTCAAAATTTTACCACTGATTGATCTTGGATGACAATGCATTGTATTAAAATTTCAGATTGATCGAATGTACCGTATTTAAATTAATGCATTTTTAGTTTATCTCTATTGTGGAGGACCTGGGTTGAAATAATTGAGAACCTTGTTTGAAATATTTGAGAGGGGACCTGACGGTAGGTAGGCGAAGGGGTCGTAGACGGTAGGTAGGCGAAGGGGTCGTACCTGGAATGTAATTATGCTCTCAGACAATGACCGCAAACGAAAAGATTCCGGCCTCCTTCTCATTTACGGAACGTTGGGTGGTAAGAAGGTAGGGGTAGAAGGTGGGGTAGAATAATGACATTTGTGTTAGATACAGGAAGTGAAATTTTATTGCCATTGAACGAGACTAAAGGAGGGGATATCATTAGGGTCTAGGGGGGGGGAACCTAAGTTGGACATCGGATTTGGAAATGAAAGACTGAGAATTTTATTGCTCACACTAGGGGGGGGGGCGTTCTCGGGTGTCGGCCGCATGCCTGTGGCCGGCAATATGAGAGGACGGTAGAAGACATGTCAGACATGTGTGTTTAACAGCTCAGTAATAAGAGGACACGCTTTTATTTACATATAGAAAGTGCACTAAAAAGAAGAAAATAAAATGTTTCTATGATTTCAGGTGAAATCTGTGAACATATCCACTGCACATAAAATCGCGGGGCGCTCATCACAACTCTTTATCATGCACAAGGCTGCGAAACATAAATACAATTTTGTATGAATATTAATAATCATTAAAATTTTCACAATTTTCATCATATGCATGCTACTATCCGATTAATTAGAAATATTTATCTAAAGAATAGTTGCAATGGGGGCCGTCCATAAATGACGTCACGCTATTTTGGCCGATTTTTCACCTTCCCCCCTTTCGTCACGCGTCGTCACAAAAAGTTAGACAAAACAACGTCACTAAGCCCGATTTAGGCGGGACAGTCCCGATTTCAGACCTCATGTCCCGCTGACCCTCGCTTGTCCCGGCGGGACGCCCGTTTGTCCCGCTTTTTTTAATACTTTAAATACAATTAGTTTTATTTTGATTTTGGGTACGAATGACTTAATATTTTCTTAAATTTAATTAAATATTCAAAACGGTGATATTTTTTTATAAATTTAAATTGCTTTATTATTAGCTAAGCCAGTTGGTGCGTCGATTTCTGTGGTTATTTACATTTTACTCCTTGATACGTCCTTCCCGTCACTTGTCAGTGAGCCCGACGTAGACCCCGCAGCCGACGCCGCGCGCCGAATGCGCCGGAAAATTTTCGTCCGCCGAAAATCCGCCGGAAAATATGCGGCGCGCCGCATTAGCCGCCGTATTTAGTCCGCCGTAAATCCGCCGAAAAATGAACGAGCCGCCGTAACGAAATGTTTTTGTTTTCTTAAGATTCATTGCGTTCCGTTTTAAGATCGATTGAATTTTTAGAATAACCGTCGCCGAAAGTGTGACAAAAATGAGTTATTTGTACAGGTTTTTTTAAAACCATTGACACCATTAAAATCATTGATACAGTTCTTGCAAGTAAACTTTTTCTTACAATCTTAATTTATAAAATATTAATTAAAATACAAATAAATAAATTATTTAATTTAAGTTATCGTTAAGCTTTGTCGTTAATATACGATTTATTATTTTTCAATTATGGCTCAACGATCTTCTATTAGCACAGGGGTTCCTAACCAGTGGTGCATGCACCCCTTAGGGGTGCATGAGCAGGTTCCAGGGGGTGCATGAACCATTCAGAGAAAAAAAAGAACAGAAAAAGAGGAAGAAAAAAAAGAAGAAGGAAAAAAAAAGAAAGAGTAAACTGATAATCTGAAAACGTAAACCATAAGCAAGGCATGCCGCATTAAAGGGCACCCATATACAACCTTTCTGATAGGTAGATACTCGTTCGCGCATCGTTCTGCGTATGTCGAAAATTGACGGAAAAACTTTTTCGCAAAATGAACGGTTCGCTCTACGTGTTCCTCGGAATTTCGTGTTTTAAGTCGGTTTTCTAATAGGAGGACACGCTTTTATTTACATATAGAAAGTGCACTAAAAAGAAGAAAATACAATTTTTCCAATTCAATGACAGTGTTGAGGTCTTCAAGCAGAAGAGAGCTCGCTTCTTGACCTCAGGTACCTTGCCCAAGCTTGGATTTTCTTTGTCACAGAAATCTGCACTGGAAGCATCATTCAAGGTTGCATATTTTATTGCAAAGAACAAGACGCCCCACACCATTGGAGACCTTTGGTGAAACCTTGTGCTCTGGAGATGGTGGAACTGATGATGTGTGGTCACCAGCAGAGGAACCATGTTGAGAGAGTTCCCTTTGTCCAATGACACTATTCATTCCAGGATTAGTGACATGGCTGCAGATATTCTGGATCAAGTCTTGTGCGAGATGAGAAGCAGTCCTTTTCCATTTAGCATGCAGCTGGATGAATCCACTGATGTAGCACAATGCAGTCAGATTATTGTATTTCTGAGATATGTTCTCAGTGAATTGCTGAATGAGGGAATTTCTCTTTTGTAAGCCACTCCTAGCTACTACCAATGCTGCTATGTGCTGCAGCTAGTCAGGGCATTCTTCACTGAAAACCAGTTTGACTGGACTTCAAGAATTTCTTCAATTTGCGCAGGTGGTGCTCCCTCCATGCTCGGTAATAAGTCAGGATTTTCAGCACTGGTAAAGAAAGAAGTTCCAGATATTGTCACTACACACTGTATCCTTCATCGTCAGGCCCTGGCATGCAAAACTCTACCTTCAACCTTGAAGTAAGTTCTTTCTACTGCAGTCCAAGTTGTAAATTTTATCCGCTCACATGCCTTGAACCACTGCCTCTTCAAGTTGTTCTGTCAGGAGGTGGTCTCTGAGCATGAAGTTCTACTCTACCACACTGAGGTACGCTGGTTGTCTAGGGGACGGATACTTTCTCGGTTAGTCGAACTGAGAGTGGAGCTTGCCATTTTCTTGCGAGAAAAAGAGAGTGACCTTGCTGACAAGTTTGACTGTCCAAATTTCATGCATTACTTGACATACCTGACTGACATCTTCTCCGTCTTGAATGAGTTGAATACCTCTTTCCAAGGACCTGCTGTGACTGTAATGGATGCTACTGAGAGATTGCAAGCCTTCCTTAACAAAGTGCCACTATTCCAACGACGACTACAAAAGTCCAACTTAGCCAACTTTCCACTCTTGGATGAAGTTGTAGTATCTGGTGCAGAAAGAAGCACTGAGGAATCACTGCCTGACAAAATCAAAGGGGCAATTTCCGAGCACCCTTCAACATTGCAAAAGTCCTTTGACGGGTATTTCTGTCAAGAAATTGCTAGGAAAGACCTTTGGATTCACAATCTTTTCTCTGTGACTTGGACAACAATGATGACAGTGACCTTGCTAAAGATGACCTGATTGATTTGAGAACCAGAGAAATACTGAGGAGTGCCTTTCAGTTGCAATACCTTGATTGAATTTTGGTGCGCCCAGCTAGATTCCTACCCACAACTAGACAAGAGGGCAGTACTGACTCTCCTTCCATTTGCCACAACCTATCTCTGGGAAGCAGGATTCTCCACACCTTTGATGATTAAAACCAAGGAAAGGAATAAGTTGAATGCAGAGGATGACATGAGAGTTACTTTGTCCAAAACAGTCCCCAGATTTAAATCGCTGATTGATCATAAGAAGCAGCAGATCTCTCACTAAATTCTCTGTTGCCTATTGTCAAAGCTGTTGTGTTCCTAAAATAAACATAGTTTATTTGGCATTTTCTGCAAGTTTAAAGAGGGTGTGCATGACCTTTTTTGGGCATCTGAAGGGGTTCATGGACCCCAAAAGGTTAGGAACCACTGTACTAGCAGAAAGGTAAACCTAAATTAATTGTTTCAATTGACTAGAAACTAGTTTAGTCAATAACTGATTTTTAAGGGTGATCCTGAAGTTTTAGCACGTAAATTTTTTCGCGGCGAAATTTAATTTTCTCGTAAGAACTTTCATTTTTAATTGATTAAATGCATTTATATATGTTATATTTTAGTTATTATAGCACTAATTTTTAAGGCTTTTTAACTTATAAGGCTTTTCGGCCCAAAGTGGAAGAGCTCCCCTTGTCTCAACAGGTCTGTTACATTTCTTTTGCGGTTTAGACTTAGACTATGGTGACGTCATCTCTGTGTGACCAAGGGGCTCCTCTAATGAGTGTAACAACGTCGCGGTCACTGCCATTCACACGCTGACCAGTCGTGGGGATGTGGCTGTAACGCTACAACATCACATTCCTTAAAATCTCCCTTCCTAGTCAGACACCAACTGGTAGTTTCATGGGAAATTATGATGATATTATAATCTGGTAAAACTGTTACTCATAGCACCTTTTGGGCGAGGCCAGGAGCTTGGACCAGGAGCTTGGACCAGGAGCTTGGACCAGGAGCTTGGACCAGGAGTTTGGACCAGGAGCTTGGACCAGAAGCTTGGACCAGGAGCTTGGACCAGAAGCTTGGACCAGAAGCTTGGACCAGGAGCTTGGACCAGGAGCTTGGAACAGACGCTTGGACCAGGAGCTTGGACCAGGAGCTTGGACCAGGAGCTTGGACCAGAAGCTTGGACCAGGAGCTTGGACCAGACGCTTGGTTTATGGGAATTATAATTGCACATGTGTACATATGTAGGCCAAAGAATGTTTGAGTGCTCGCCAGCAGACGTGTGTTTTCCTCACAGAAACCCTCAAGACTCACACTTTCACATCACATTTCACTTTAACTATCACTATCAGGCTGTTATGTCAGTTAATGAGGCCCACTTAGGCAGTGTGTTTTACTTACATGTACAGATGTACAGCAGTGTGTGTTTTACTTACATGTACAGCAGTGTTTTACTTACATGTACAGCAGTGTTTTACTTACATGTAAAGCAGTGTTTTACTTACATGTACAGCAGTGTTTTACTTACATGTACAGCAGTGTTTTACTTACATGTACAGCAGTGTTTTACTTACATGTACAGCAGTGTTTTACTTACACGTACAGCAGTGTGTTTTACTTACATGTACAGCAGTGTGTTTTACTTACATGTACAGCAGCACAGCCAGCGAGATGAGGATTAGAATCCATGAATTAGACGCCAAGAAACTGATCGCCAGAAACACACCGTCCATGATCTTGGCCTCCCCGTGTTATGCACGAGTTCGAAGTGCAGCTGCACTGAACGGCATGTTGACTATGTTTAACAACAGCATCTAGCAACGTCCAATGACAGCCATCGTTGCAAGGGTCAACATAACAGGGGTCTAAATATAGCATAGGAGAAACCCACTACCAGGGGGGCATGAGTTGTCTCCCCTTCAGCAATTAAAAAAAGATGTTCATATCTCCAAATTATCCATAGATCCACGGACGAGACTTGATTTTTTAAAATAAAACTCAAGAAGTCTAGTCTATATTTAACAAAACAAAAACTTTAAATAAATGATTTTAAAATGGATGCTTTTGAGAATCCCTGACTAATTCTTCTTTCAAAATACACACCTTACAGGATATAGGATATAGGAGAGCCATTCAGTGTGAACCATTGAGGCGTGAATCACAGACGGTTGTATGTATATAGGCAGAATTTAAAGACGTAACTATAAGAGTTTCTGGCGGTTGACCTTTGACCTCTCATTTGTAGCATAACGGGAAACGTGTTAACGTTTGGATGGACAGCAATGATACGTGCAATTTTAGTTCTATTATTATTACTTTAGCTCTTCATATTTACATTAGCCTAATTCAGGGGTGGCCAGACCTGTAATAACTGAGAGACATTTTAAATGTGAAAAAATTGTTGAGAGCCGCATTGAAGCACTATGGGTCATTAAACATGGCTTGGAAATCTCCCAGCATGTCTTGTAACATATCTTTCATAAATTGTAGCCGAGCCGCAATGTGAACACAGAAGAACCGCATGTGGCTCGTTAGCAGCTGTAAACCGTATTACTAAATTACAAAGTTAACAATTTTCAATACACATTATAAGCAACCAATAAAAATTATCAGAAAGGCACAAAAAAGCAACGCTAAAAAATCTCTAAATTTTTGCGAACAATAACCAGTTGTACAAGGTGACACAAAACAACGACATCAAATGGACGTTTTTTTTTAAAGTGAAAAATTCCTTTAATATTTCGTAAATGTCATCTTTTAAGGTTCAATTACTATGAATAAACTGTTAAAAAAAATAACTGTTGGTTTTTATGGATCGTTAAAAAGTTCCCGTTTTTGTTTTTGAGTCACCCTTTATTAGTATCTGCCCCATGCAAGATTTCCCAGAAGGGGCTGATGATGGAGAATTAAATCTATCTGGAACAGAAGAATGAAACAAGCGATAACACAGTCAACGTCAAACTTTGTAAAATAATCAAATTGTAGAAAATCCAGTGATTTTAAATGTAATCAAAGCCAAAAGTGGATATAGCTATGAAGACAGCAAGAGAAATAAATGCACATAATAGCTATATTAGAGATGAACTTATTAATGAAGATGGACTGGCGGCATCACGTGGGTATGTGCCGCCCGGGGGACAACCCAGGTTTGCCGCGCCCACTACCCCGAAAAATGTATTGAAAAAAATTAAGAAAAGATCAGTTGTATTGGAAATATGAAAGACACTATACACATTGGCGTCCCGCAGGGGGGGGGCAAGAGGGGCGCTTGGCCCCCCCCTGGATTGATGGATGAAATTTTTTATTTTACAATTATAGACAAGAAATTTATTAAAGTAAAGAGAAAATAAACAGAAAGTAACTAAACTGATGCTGATTTCGTTTTACTGGGTATTATGTTTATATTTTCTATAGTGTAGAGAATTAGGGACAGTTAAAAGGTCTTTAAATCAAAGATTGTCTGTTGCTGGCAAGGACTGTTTAGTCTGGTCAGGACTGACCAAGATGTGTGAACTGCCCCATGCGGTAGCTTGGATAGATGAATAGACCGAACCGCGTCCAGATGCCCAGAGGTGCTAATGTAGACTCTGTTATCATTAAACCTTGAAACACTAGAGGATAGAAGAACCAAGAGCAAAGTAGTAATCATACATAAAGCAATTAATTCTAATTTAGAAATACAACACAAAGATAACTTAATACAACCCTCAGATAGACATAAGGATAAAAACACCTTTCTTATTCCGTATGCAAGAACAAACACATACACGTTTTCCTTCTTCCCGTCCGGAATTCGGGCGTGGATTGAGTTGCCCGAAGAATCCAGGAAAACCAACACTTTATCAACATTTAAATCTCTAATAAAAATGCAGGACTAAACACAAACCATAGATAAGCGTAGGACGCAATAATCTTCTGTATAGAAGGAGCGTCTGTAAACAGATAAGATAAGATAAAGGTCAGCCGTGCTAAGCACTGACCAGGGGAAATGATTGCGATCGTCCAAACCAGACCAGGGGCTAACATCAAAGAGACCAAAGTTGGTCATGGTACCCCACCCCAACCCCAGAGTCATTTCCCAAGTTATATTCAAGGAGTCTATACGTCATCCATTAATCATGTTTCCAATAGCTCGGCGAGTTGGTAGGACGAGTTAACTCTACGATACACCGAATTGAGACAGCGGCGGCGCCTTTCAGGTGACATTTCAAAATCACACGGGAGAGTTCAGCGCTCAACCATTCAGGTAACTAAATTGTAGAGTGTAGATAGTAGTAGTAGAGTGTAGATAGTAGTATGTAGAGTGTAGATAGTAGTTGTAGAGTGTAGATAGTAGTTGTAGAGTGCAGATTGTGTGAGGACTGAAGAGAGTTAGAGTAAGAAAATTATAGAAATTACCGTGTAAGTAGGAATCAAGGAGTGAGGCAATAAATAGGAAATAATAAATCTTCATGTAGTCTTACAGCAGTTTTGTCCAAACGAAAATCGTTCACGGCACACTAAACTGGTAAAAAAATTGCGCGGCACACCTCACAAAAAAACAAGAAATCAGTGTTTATTCAAAAGATGTTTCATAATTAATGAGATACTTGAGCGTTTTCTTTGGAGCAGATGAGCTCAAAACGCGGCTCATTGCTGGATAAGCAAACTCTCATTTCTCTGTCTTTCATCTGCAGTCTTTCACGTTTGACGTATGCGAGCAGTTGCGCCTTTCCGCTGATGTCAGTACTTTCATCGATTTGCATTGCCCAGAGCTTTTGGATGTCGTCGGCTTCCGCAAAATGCTTTTAATTTGATTGTCCAAATCTGTCGAAATGTCAGCAATCCGACGTCCCATCGTCTGGTGAGACAGTGGAATCTTAGTTATTTTTTCAAACAGCGTCGGGTCCCAACTCCATAGTCTCAACTGCGATTCGTAAAGACGGCAATATGATTGTCTCAGCGTCCAAATGAGATTTCTTTTGTTTGACCAAAATATTCGCAATTTTATAGCTTGCTAACTGAGCTTTGACAGGAATTGAGGAACATTTCTTCATTATTTTTTATTGCTGCTCTAAGTTGGACCGAATGGATGCAAAATAACTTTTCGGCTTGTCTTTCAATCCTGGATGATTTGAGTTCAGATGCCGCTTCAGTTTACTGGGGTTCATGGACTCGTTTGGACAATGCCATGTTACAATTAAGACAAAACGGAAGAGAAGGATCATTTGCACATTGTATGAAACCATACTCAAGATATTCCTCGTGATATTTCCGTTTGGTAACATTCTTCTTGGATTTCGCAGCTCTCTCTCCATTTTGATGCTCGCTGGAATCCTTCTGGCTTCTCTTCAAAAAATTATCCATAGCCGTCTGTAATTAAAAGTTTTTAAAAAAGTGAACAGCAGGAAGGGTTTTTATTTACTTACAACAGATATTTATTCCCAATGGAGGAGAGAAATTGTGTAGCTTTCAAGAGATTCTCACAACCAGAACAATACAAACATTAAACTTTTTTATTCAATTCTTTTGCGGTTAAGGATATTTTTTTCTTCAAAACTTGAAGGTTCGAAAAGCCTAGCAATTTATGGTATTTTTGAAATCGTTCGCGGCACACTAAAATTTTCTCGCGGCACACTACTGTGCACGGGTTGGACAACACTGTCTTACAGTCTTGGTGTTTAAATTGAGTGAAAGCAGAGAGTTTAGTCCAACCAGTAGTAATGAGGCCCAATACACCCACATACCAACATGTTCTCTACAGTATTAATTATTTTATGTAGAACCGCATGTTGTGAGTCAAACGTTGTTTTGAACATAAGTATTTTTATTATGGATGTGGCAGTGCGCCCCCAAAAACATACATGGGGAGCGCCAGCCACTGTGCTCCCCTCCCCCTTCCTCACGCACCCAACAAAGGGCCCTCTGTTCACTTAAGCAGAGTTATGGGACCTGGGGTGTTGGATTACTGATGACTGACAGGTACCGGAAGTGAGGACATCCAGCTCCAAAAAATTTTTGGACTCGCAAGTGAAATCTTCCGCAGCCACCCCAGCCCACCACACTATTGTGGTGGAGCTTGGAATGCGGCGAATATATTGAGTTTCCTGCAGAGGTGAAAATTATCGGTCCTCTAAAAAAGTGCTTCTCAAACTTTTTAGTATGGCGGAGCGGCAGGAATTTTTTCCATTGCACCAGGGACCGGTGCACTATTTTGCCTGCACTGACATTTTTTTCTGTCCTTTTTTTGAGAACATCTGTGGACCGGCAGCGGATGGCCCGCGGACCGGCACCGGTCCGCGGACCACCACTTTGAGAAGCACTGCTCTAAACAATACCGCCCCCCACAGCCAAGCACAATGTTGTGTATTTGGGCGCCGGATTCCTCTTAACAATGACCGGAAATGAATTAGACATTAGAGTATATGACAATACTGCTGGACCGGATCAAACACCTTACGGCTCGCCGACTATATAAGGGAGAGAACATTTAGGAAGAACATTTTAGAGACAACATTTAGGCGCGACATGTAAGACACTTAGGACAGTGCTGTAGAGCTAGTCGTCAGTAGGGCATAGACGGTAGCATAATGTAACGATGTTACTTTATATATTCTCTTTTTATGTAGGCGTTCTCACAGTAATTAATCTTGTGCACAATAATTCACTGAAGAATTCGTTTATCCAAAACAACTTTAATATACATATATATATTGTACACATAAGAATCATTTGAGGTAATATAACGTGGAAATCTTGAGCTATTCACCATCATGCTTCCCTGTCGGAAGTCTACACACAACTCCTCGCCCAACACTTTCAACCAATAGAAATGCTCCTTTCTTCCCGCGTCCACCATACATGTGACCTTACGTCACAAAATTATGTTAATCAGATGTGACATTCACCCCCATCCTTCAAAAAAAAATGTTTATGAAATACAACCTTTTTGGTCTTCATAAAATGAAATCAATCTATATCTATATTCAAATTTCAAATATTTATCATCAATGAACATTCATTTTCTTAAATACAACTTCTGTATATAAAATCAATAAGAAAAAAAAATCTGTAGGACTGCATCAGTCTAAACATAAGAAATAATGAGAAAAAATCTGTAGAACTGCAACCGTCTACCTGTGCTGAAAAAATGAAAATGGACTTTTAAACACATCTGTAATTTTGTGTAATTAAAACATTTAAACACTCAATATTATTAAAAATTAACTAATAATCCAATGGAATTCAAACACTGTTCCTTGTCCATTGTTCAACAAAGAAAAATATTAATATAATTACAGTCTCTGTTTGTATCCTTTAGGAATTCACAGACTAATGTTAAAACAGTTTGTTATTTTATCATTTAGTAATTCACAGAATGTCTTTTTAATAGTCTCTGGTTTTATCAGTTAGGAGTTCACAGAGTGTCTTTATTTATTGTCATTCTACTTAATATGTCTGCAACCACATTGTCCTTTCCCTTCACAGGTTTAATGTCAAATTTGTAGTCGGCTAATAGCATAGCCCAACGATTCACTTTGGCGTTGCTGATCTTCTTCTTGTTGAATGCCACAAGTGGTTTGTGGTCTGTTAGGAGAGTGAATGTTCTACCTAGAAGGTATTTTTGAAGTTTTTGTAGAGCCCACACTATGGCTAGACATTCTCTCTCTATGGTGCTGTAGTTACACTCTGTTTTGGTCAAGTTTCTGCTAAGATACTGTATAGGATGTAGGATACCATCATGTTCTTGCATGAGGCACGCTCCTAATGCAATGGACGATGCATCGGTAGAAACAATGAAAGGTTTGTCCCATTGAGGTGTAACTAAGATGGGTTTCTTCCTGAATGCCTCTTGAATGTTCTCTAATGCGTCGAGACAATCTCCTGGAAATTGAAATTTTCTAATATCTTTGGTTTTTGTAACTTCTGTTAGTGGATGAACTATTTCTGCATAATTTGCAATAAAAGGTCTGTAAAAGTTACATAGTCCCAGCAGGGCTTGCACTTGTTTTTTAGATTTTGGGACAGACAGATTAAATATCTTGTTTTCATTTTCTGCAGTGGGAGTGACTGCACCGCCTCCTATTCTGTATCCCAAAAAATCTATATACTTCTTTCCAATGTTGATCTTTTCTGGTGAGATTGTCACATTATGTTTCTTGAGTCTATCCAGCACAGCTTCAAGTGTATGGATATGTGATTCCCAATCTTTAGTGTGGATGCATATATCGTCGACATAATGTACCACATGTGGAATTCCTTTTAGCATCACTTTCATAAATCTGCTAAAAGTGGCCGTACTGTTGACCAGTCCAAATGGCATTACTAACCATTCATACACCTCATCCATGGCTATGAATGCAGTGTATTTTATAGAATCAGGATCCATGTTAATCTGCCAAAAACCTCTGTTTAAGTCAAATGTAGTGAATATTCTGGAAGTACCAATTATGTCTATAATGTCTCTTGGGTCTCCAATAGGTTCATGGTCCAATTTTGTAATATTATTCAACTGTCTGTAGTCACAGCACAGTCGAATCTTTCCATTCTTCTTTTTTACTATGACAGTTGGTGAGGTATAGTTAGCTTCAACTGCTTTTCTTATTTTGTTTTCTTTAAGTAGGTAGTCAATTTCTTGCCTTACTGTGTCTCTATGTGCCATTGGAATAGGGTATACTTTGGTCTTGAAGGGTTCATGTTCCAAAACTTGTATCTTGTGAGTCACAGTTTTTGTGTTGCCTGTTTCTTTTGTTATGACACCTTTGTATTTTTGAAAAATTTTGATCACTCTGTGTTTCATATTATCTGGTATGTCAGATGATATTTTTTCACTGTCAAGACTGTTCATTTTCATTGCATTGTCATTTTCATCATTTACCTTGATGATGACATTAACAGTTTGCTTTCCTTCTTTATTGTCATCATATGTTCTTAGTTTGTCAATATGTAATTTTTTCACATGTCCTTTGATATTGACACTATATGTGACATCACTAAGTTTCTCTTCAATTTTGTATGGACCTTCCCATGTGATTTCATTCTTTGTGTTTGGTAAGCATACTAGGACTTGTTGTTCAGGCTCAAATGTTCTCAAATGTCTGTGTCTATTTTTGATTTCTCTATGTCTTGTACTTTGCTTGATTAGTCTTTGCTTTGCTGCTTCAATACTGTAAAGTATTTTATCTCTAGTGTCTGACATCAGCTGATATCTGTCCTGTATGGCATCTTGTTTACTTATAAGCCTTTCTTTGAAATTCTTTAAGGGACTTGCAGGGTTTTGGCCAAACATTAACTCAAAAGGACTAAAGCCAGTGCTTTCATGTTTGCTGCTGTTGTATGCAAACAGTATTAAGGGTAAATATTCATGCCATCTGTCCTCATGGTCCACTGTCACCTTTAATAGCATATTCTTGATGGTTTTGTTTAGTCTTTCAATCACTCCATTTGACTGTGGATGGTACACTGTGCTGTGTACTTGTGTAATGTTTAACATTTTCATAATGGCTTGTGTCATCTGACCCTTGAATTGGCTGCCATTGTCCGACAGAAGTGTTTGAGGGAAACCATATCTGCTAAAAACATTGAGTAATGCGTTGCATATATTTTCTGCATCTATTCGCTTCAGTGGGATAGCTTCACCCCATCTGGTGGCTATGTCCACTATGGTTAGAGCATACATATGTTTCTTCTTTGACATCTTTTTGAATGGTCCTATCAGGTCTATAGCGATTTTCTCGAATAAAAAGTTTGCCTTGTCAGATGATTGTATGGGTGCTGTGTGCCTCCCATCTTTGGGATTATGTCGTAGACACACTGTACATGCCTTGATGTATTCTTTTATCTGCCTTGCCATTTTAGGCCAGTAAAAGTTTTCTGCTATTGTAGTAATTGTTTTCTTGGCGCTCATATGTCCACCTAAAGGACTGTCATGTGTCATTTTGATAATGGTTTCCTGTAACTTTTTGGGAAGAACCACTCTTTTGCACGTACCTTCCTGTGCAATGTTTATTAATATTCCTTTATCTAGCTTGTAATTTTTGTTGTGGCCTGTTTTATTGTCTTTGATAAGTTTCATTTTTATTTCCCTGATTGTGTTATCTTCTTCTTGTAGTTGTTTGAACTCTTGTTTTGACATCAGTTGGCTTCCTATTTAAGTTTCTCATCAACTTCAATGTCTGTGATCTCTTTTCTTTTTGTGGTGCTCTTGTTTGTACAGTAGCACATACTTGATGGTTGTTATCATGCCAGGCCTTGTATACTTCATCAGTATTGTCCACCACACCTTCAATGTTCCCTATAATAAGATCACAAATGGCGTCTTGTAAAACTCTCGCTCTAACTTTACCATGAAACCAGGGTGAGTTGATGGTGAAAATTGCAGTTGGACACTCTCTCTTTGTGCCATCAGCCATTATCAGTGTGTCTTTTTTCCCATCATACTCTTCTTCTTTCACCATCTTATCACGGACTACAATTGTTGTGCATCCAGTGTCACGAAGACACATACACTTTCGATCATTGATGTACACTGGGTAACATTTCAGTGTGCCATGATCCTTGATAGTGGCCACAGTACTACTAGATTGTGATTCTTCTTGTTTCATTTTTCCTTTATTATCTCCCTCTTGGTAGTCATTCCTTCTCCAGGGCTGATCATGATTTCTGTATCTGGAGTCATGATTGTATCTGCCTCTCCATGATCTTCTACCTTTGCTTTCAAAATGACCTTGTCTTGACCTTTCTTCTGTTTTCTTTCTTATAGGGCTGCCATTAGGTGACACCCTATTTGGTTGTCCTTTATTGTGGTAACACTGTTTCGCCATATGTCCTGGCTTGTTACAGTACCAACAAATAGTTTGTCTGTTCTGCCTTGGTGTGGCAGACTCTGGTTTCTCATATCCTTGCCAGTATTTTCCTCTTGACTTTTATTTGTATTCGTCTGCACATATGCTCTAGTCTCTTTATTACATATTCCACATTCGAGATAGAGAGTGTTGGTATCTATTCCCCGGTTCGTATACCTCTTTCTCCCTTTTTCTGTTTCTTTATTTCGTTTTGCTGCAAATGTTTTCCTTGTTTTATCTCCTTTTCTTTTTTCTCTTATCATTGATGAGAGTCTTTGAATGTTCGTAATGCATTTGTTAGCTCTGCTTGAGTACGAACTTTCTTGTCAGTCAAATATGTGAATAGGGTTGGTGTTGCATTTTCTAAAAACTTGTCAATTAACACCATGTCTATTATGGCCTTTGGATTGCTCGTATCTATTGCTGTCAGTTCCAGCCATTTTGTTAGTTTGACTTGTGCTTCATGTACTATGATCTGTGGATCTTTGTCCATCTTGATTCTCATTTCATGAAATTCTCTTCTATAATCATTTCTGACTTTCCAAAATGACATAGAAGTGCCTTTTTGACATTCTTATATATGCTTTTGTTTCTTTGGCTATACTGTTATAAGCTTCAAATGCTTCTCCAGTTAATTGAGTCATCAGTTGTGCTGGCCAATCTTCTTCATTATAGCCTTTCATAGCCATTATGGATTCGAAATAATCCAGATAAAACATCCATTTTTTCTTTTTGGCTATCATATTTTCTTACTTTGATAGTATCCCTTGGTGCTGACCTTCTATTTGTTTCATCACCAGGATTGTGGCCTCTACTCCCTAGCTCAATTTGTAATTTTAAGGTGTCTTGTTTCATTTTTTCAAGTTCTCTTTCACTTATGAGTTTTTGCCTCTGTTACTATCATTTAGCAATTCTTGCTTTTTCTTCAGCCTCTTCTTTGATTTTCTTTGTCTTCATGCTTTTCTTCGCTGTTCTTTTTCTTCTAGCTTTCTCTTACTTCTTTCTTCAATGAAATCTCTCATTTCTTTTCCTTTAGTCGATCTCTTTAGCTATGGGGTGAATCTTTCGTAGTAATCCATGTTTGTTGATTGAATCATATGAATCTAGCAATTCGGTAAGGAATGTTGTATATATATGATAAAGTTATAAATCGTCCAAATGAAAATCTTGAATTCAAAAATGTTAAGTTCAATATAAGTGACACGTCTAAACCATGAAATCTAGTTTCGACAAGATGAGACAACAAAAGAATCCTCACACGGGATCTTTAGTATACTTTATATATACGCTCCCTCAGATTGACAAAATATATTAAATGGTCCGATCGTTTTGAATAAAAGTCACTTGGTTAAAATTTCAATTTTCGAGTAGTTTTTAAACAATTTAGTTCACTCCATTAATCCAAAATTGCGATAATCAAACTCTTCACACAATGAATGGATAAAAATTCCGTTTCCTTATTTATAATTCACACCAACACATTGAATAGTCCATAGCTTCTCGGTTCGATGTTATGTTTATCTATTACTAATATTTCCTGGAATCAACTAGCATTAAGCCTGTTGACCGTCACGACCTATATATGTTCACCATGTGTCACCATT
>CALYLW010001474.1:0-130435 GCA_944989445.1 Ampullaceana balthica | reverse complement strand
CCAAGAGCACTATTTTCTTGCCGGTTTCTATTTATTTTTTGTGTGATAAGGCTCATTAAAGGAATATTGGAAAGCAGTCAACAACTTCTGTACGATAACCCATAACGCAAGATGTACAGTTTGGGATCTGTTTTTGTAACCATTTTTGAGTTAATTGTGTCGCAAATAATTCTTTGCTTTCCAGGAATTCCAACACTTAATCAAAGAGAGAATAAAATATATTTAAATTTGCACTTTTTCATAAACAACGTGAAAATAAGTAAATGGTCATAGTCTACGTCATTTTTCAAACAATGTTGAGCAAATAATCTCTCATTGAAGGCATTTCTTTTGATTTTATTAACTGATCTAATGTGAATAAATGATGTCAATGAATGACACAATGCAATGAAAATGCATTCGGTACAGCTTTTTTAAAGTATGTTAGAAAGTCATGGGTATAGATTTAAAATTAAACAATCTTTTTAATTCAGTAAGTATCATTTCACCTTTCTTATCTATTTCCCAACATTTCATAAAAACGTGGGGCGGGCGCTTATGAGGTTTAACATATGCGGCTCACTCATTCTCTCACTTATAGATCTCTCTTTTGCCTTCTAAATTAGAAATCTTTAATTTTTATACCAAACACCCGCCCCACGTTTTTAGTCATATTAAATCAAAGTACTTGAACTTACAAGTTTTAAATTATTTTCTTCTTTTTAGTCCGCTAATAAAAACTTGGTTTTTAACAATATTTTTTTACCTCTATTTCTTTTACCAAACACCTCACAAGCGCCCGCCCAACGTTTTAAAAACATTGTGATGTGGTCACGGGGGGAACTCACGGATGTCAACAAAAGCCGACGGTACAGATGCTTATATATAGACTATAGATAAACTAAAAAGTTCAATAATTTAATAACGGTACGTTCGATCGATCTGAAATTTTAATACAATGCATCGTCATCCAAGATCTATCTGTAGTAAAATTTTCAGATCTCTAGGACCATTAGAAGTGGTTCAATTTTACGTTGGCAGATTTGAAAAAATCTTGGACAAACCAACAAACAATGCCACACCAACGAAAGCGAGTTAATAAAAACGTGGTAAAAACACAAATGACATGTTGGGAAAGTTTTTATTGTGAAATTTCAATCTGAAGGGTGAAAATGAGATCTTGACTGCTGTAAATATGTTCAATGCCACTATTTTGATACGTATGATAACACACAGGTGAGTCACTTAGTCTCATCCTCACACGATTTTTGTTAAAATTCATAACTGGGAATGTCTGCTCACACAAGTATGGCGAGCCAAACAAGCGGAGCATTTTCTTAGCAAATTTTCGAATCTCCTGGAATCGTCTTTATCCAACTGATGGTAAAAGTCAATTACAGAAAGCTGTTGTCGTCTGCTGCGACATTCAGCGTCACTTTACAACTCAATGAGTTCTAGATGGTGATGGACTGGAGCATCATCGGGGTCCACAGAGATTGGTGGAAAAAACAACAACATGATTTAATTTTAAATAGTTGCAAAGCCCTGGAAGCATCTTTGAAATTATCTGCAACATCCTATAAGCATATGCTCATTGAAATGTATTTCTGGAAAACTTGTCACGATTTCCTATAGTGAGGGGGAATGTGTGGTATTTGGCCGCATTTGAGACAGTTGGCTGTGGAAAACTTGCAGCTTGTTCCCAAAAGGCATTGATATGTGAATATAATTGTCTTACCACTACATTGTGCCATTGAATCCCCTTGTGTTAAGAACGTTTAGATGTCTTGTGACATCAACTAAAAATACAAAATCTGCAAACCAAGCAGTATCAGATAGTTCTGGAATTGGTTGTTCCTTCTTTTCTTTTTTTAAGTGTGTATGAGTGCTGACGTGCCGCCCCCCCCCCGACCAAACTGAGCCATCTTACATCATTGTCATACACAACATCCCCGTATTCTCCCTGGATGTCAAAAAGAAACTGGCTATGAAACAGGGCTTTATAGCTTTTAGATCACATCTAGATGTTTGGCACACATAACTTGGTGAGTGATACAGTGAAGTTTAAAAGCTTTGCCACATCCTCTTCGCTGACTTTGTTACAGACAAGTGTTGCTAGTTCACTGTGCTTACCAGTACCAGTAATGGCATTGGCACCATCAGTAATAATTACAGATATTTTTTTTTCATGGTAATTTAATGTTATTGACAGCAGTCAAACGGACGCAAATAAATCTGTTCCCATTATTTGGTATTTAAGACTCTCAAGGACAAGTAAGTGGTAAAACTTCATCGATTTTTGCCATCATTTGACGTACCAAGAACAGCACAAAATTTCGACTTTGCTTATAAAAATATAATGTCGTTACAGAAACAATACATCATTCAATTAATTATGTGGCCGCGGGCCAGTTAAAATTAAAGTGTGGGCCGTGTTTGGCCCATGGGCCGTACTTTGGACACCCCTGTACTAAATAAATCCCAGATATAAAGGAGGGTATGATGCACATTTTACCTTTGATTTTTAGATCCCCCCCAAGAGAGGGTAACAATGAAGCTTGAATGTTATAATACTATCAATGATGACATTTTTTTTATAATTAAAAAAAACAAAAAAATTTAAATTGTGCTTGAAAATTGGAATGACTTGGTCAAATCTCGTGACAAGCACTTTAATTGGTTTACTAATAAACCATCAAGAATTTTGAGGATGACTGAAACCTTTTTAAAATATCAAATTCTTTAGTGTTGAATAAAATCTTTCACAGAAAACAACTGAAACAGCTAACACTGTCAAATATTAATATTAAAAATAAACATAATAAAAATCACAACAAAACAAATAATTTGTGTATAAGTAAATTTATGTAATAATATTATTCTTCAGCTCTTGGCCAAGAAGTTGCAATGAAGAAACAAATAAATAAATTATATAAAAGCAGCCTATGATTTCATCAACTTAGCAACAACAAAAAAAAAGAAAACTCGAGCAAGAAAATATATAAAAATTTAAATACTAATTTTTAGAGTTTTAAATTTGGATTTGTCAGTATAATCTGAGTAAGGTCATTGACGAAATGTTCTTACAAGTATTCAGTCTTTATAAAAGGTCTCTCTGGCCTTTCATTTAAGGTTTTCTTATTAGGACGTTAGAATATATACATAGATCTATTTCCAATAATTATAAAATTTTAAAGAAACTAACCACATACATTAATTCCAATGTAGATATTTTTAAAAGAGATAATTTTATATTCATTACTTAATTTAAAAAAAACAACAACATACATTAAAAAAGATGCACACTTAGCACATTATATTTTTACGGCCATAACAAAAGATTTTTCTTTCGGCCTGACCTGAACATAAATATTTGACAGTTAAACTTTTTCCTCAGTCAAGATCTTTAACATTTAAATGACACAAAATATAATTAATTCCCTCGTAAAGAACCTAAATTATACTCACTGTTTTATTAGAAACATACCTCTAACTTTTCACCATCTTATATATTTTTGCCATTGACTGAATATTCATGTCTTAAACTATGTAAATATTGTTAAGTCCCCATTTGTCAACAAAAAGTTATATGCTTTCAATGCCCCTCTCATGTATTATTTTAGTTTGCTGTCACAAAAGCTAACATTTGAATGACAGAAGGATTAAGCATAAAATATTATTCTAGTTCACATAAAAAAATTCTAAGATTTTCTTTCATGTTTCTTTTAAAGCATATCTGTAGAGGCCTGATACTTACTTTGATTAGAGATACAATACAATATTATGAAATTGCATCAAAATCTGAATGGTGCTATTGATTATGATAAAGATTTTTAAAAAAATAAAAAATGAAATCCTTTGAGTACAGTGTGACTAAGGCAGGAGTTATTTAAGAATGTGACTTATTAATTTGTGTCCTTTGATACTATAAAAATGGAACAGTACATGACTAAGCCAAAGTCGGTACAAGTAATATTGGGTACAGACACTGAATTTGAAAATGAATTTTTGTATTATTAAACTGATTTTCAACACTTGTATTCAGTTTTGACTTATTTCAAGGATAAGAACTGGGTTTTAATAATTTATCTCACACAATATATTTACATTAAATTAGATTTAATGACACAAGTTCAATGTTAAGAAAATTCATCAACAGATTGTTTTATTTTAGTATAATGTTTACCATTTTTATATTCAGTACTAATTCCAAAGTTTTCTTATTTTATGTAATTATTTGTTTAATATAAAGTTTTCAACAGCAACTGAAAAAAGTACTTTAAGTCTCAGAAGGGTATTCCATAAAATTATAATTTTTTGTTTTAACACAAAAGAGGAATAAATATAGACATCCCTAAAAATAATAGCACTGGTCTGCCTTTTTTCATGCCCACAAAGAAATCTTCCAACAAATGGTGTGTAATGGAGTGAAATTTGTAAATCTAATTACGAGGTAGAAATGTTTATGGATGTAACTATTACATAAATACTAACCTATAATTAAATTTAGAGTCAAATTTGTTTTGTAATTTACAAATTGAAATTCTCTGGGATATAACTAATCTTGCCTATGTGTCCAATTACAAAAGTCTGGTAAAATGTATAAGTTGATGTCTAGGTAAAAATAAATTCACATTATGACATGATTGCATCAAAGGCATGAACCCTTTATGGTACAATGTACATTGGATAATGTTTATTCACATAAACACAATCATGTTGACATAATTTGGCATCACGATCACAAACAAGCAAAATATGTAAAAAAAAATTCAAAATAATATCTGTTGCAGCTGCAAACGATCAGATAAAGAAGAAAAAAAAACAGAAAAAAAACAGATAATTTTCAAAGAAAATTGGTAAGTAAATTTGTTTAATGATCTCCACTTATTAAAGATGAAATTTCTATTCTATATTTTCTTAAAAATGTAACAATTTGTGAATTTGGTCTTAGTAAGGCTATAGAAGCCAAGATAACCTTTCTGATGTTAAAACTTTTATTATTTTGGAATTTTGACTTTGACTTTTTCAGTTTTAACTTTTTATGTTCAATTTTTAAATTAGATAATTGATTTTCAGCAATCAAGTAAAATTATTTCACTTGAACAGCACAACAGAATTAAAGAAACAATTTAGAACCATCAATAAAAAAAAATTTCTCCCAAATTTGAAACTGTCTAAATAGTTAAAAGTATTCCCTAAATTGGTTCCATAATTATTCTAAATAATTTATGTATTAGTAACAACATTTTAAAACATTCCATCAAGAGATGGATTCAAGTAAATGATTCAGATTTACTTAAGTAGTAATTGATGTTGAAAAAATAACTTCAGACATCAAAGAATTTCAAGAAAACTAATAAAAAGAAAAAATTACATTTCTTAATGCTACACATTTATTCTTCATTCTCCTTTCTTATTTACAGCAGTGTTGCCAACACTTCTAAAAATACTTGAAAAAAAAATATATAAAGAATTTACAAATATTTCATTCTTAGAATTGGAGGTCTCAACTAAAGAATTCAGAACCAAAGTACCAATACTACTATAATTAAACTTCTGAAATTATTTTTATTTGCTTCATGTTTTCACTTGAAACTGATAATACCACCTTGACCTTGGGAATAGAAGCTACCCAATAAACGAATGGCTATACATATTTCAAAGAAAAATATGTTTTCAAATTTACTCACAAAATTTCATACAGGTGTGTGTGTGTGTGTGGGGGGGAGGGGTTCATTTGATTTTCCATTGGTGACAAACATATTTTAATTGTGGCTGCCAACTTTGTGAGTGTAGTGATAAGAGAGCTGAAATTACATTTTAAATTGTTTCCCCGTGTGTCTCAAGTAGAGTGATATTCTGTGTATAATTGTTAGTTAATCTTCAGCTAATCTTCAGCTAATCTTCAGCTAATCTTCATCTAATCTTCTTTCAATCTAAAATAAAACGATTATTATTACTCTTTACATCAGGGATGGGTAAATGTGATGAGTTTTAACTCTCTAGCTAATCAAGTAGTGTGTTTAATATAGCTTACAAGATTCCTGGCAGATGCGCAGTTCAGTGAGATGAAAAAAGGTGTGAAAAAATAAAACCAAAATTATATATAGATAAAGAGATGTGTCCAAAACGAAGTTTTACACTTGAGTAAAAAAAATGAAAACATCGAATCAAAACTCTAAGGTATTTTTTTATTTACATTGTTTGTGTTTCTAAAAGATTACTTTTATTGACAGTTATTGTTTACATTGTTTTATTGTGTTTCTAAAAGATTACTTTTATTGACAGTTATTGTAATTAAACGTTTCGGTGATCAATGTTTAAACACTGTATTAGTGGAGTATAATTTATATTTCAACTTTAATATTAGCAACTATAAATGGATATAACTGTCTGTAAGTAATATTTTACTGACGAAATGAGAGCAAAGTTGGCTAAGACTAACAATTATGTTAAAATTTTCATTTGTTTAAAATACTTATATTTAAAAAAAAATATATGTGTATTTTATTATATTTTCCTCATTTCAAATTTTAAATGTTTTATCTTATAGCCATAAAGTTCTAAGAACATTTTTTTTTAACACAAACTTTGGAAGCGTGTGGAATTATTGCCAGTTTTCAAAGAATTTGTTTTCATCTATTGCAACTAAGTAAACAATTACTAGACATATCTTTTTATGATTTATTTGATTTCTATTTGTAATATACCAGAAAATGTCATTTCATTAGATGTGAAATAAAAATTTACTGAAGGAATTAATAAGCAAAAACAAAATAATCTAGAAAAACAAAAAACAACAACTAACATTCAAGAAATTAAATATTTACTCACTTACTTGAACCCACCTCTAAACCCTCCCACATTATTTACTCACTTATTTGAACCCACCTCTAAACCCTCCCACATTATTTACTCACTTATTTGAACCCACCTCTAAACCCTCCCACATTATTTACTCACTTATTTGAACCCACCTCTAAACCCTCCCACATTATTTACTCACTTATTTGAACCCACCTCTAAACCCTCCCACATTATTTACTCACTTATTTGAACCCACCTCTAAACCCTCCCACAATATTTACTCACTTATTTGAACCCATCTCTAAACCCTCCCACAATATTTACTCACTTATTTGAACCCACCTCTAAACCCTCCCACATTATTTGAACCCACCTCTAAACCCTCCCACATTATTTACTCACTTATTTGAACCCACCTCTAAACCCTCCCACATTATTTGAACCCACCTCTAAACCCTCCCACATTATTTACTCACTTATTTGAACCCACCTCTAAACCCTCCCACAATATTTACTCACTTATTTGAACCCACCTCTAAATCCTCCCACATTATTTACTCACTTATTTGAACCCACCTTTAAACCCTCCCACAATATTTACTCACTTATTTGAACCCACCTCTAAACCCTCCCACATTATTTACTCACTTATTTGAACCCACCTCTAAACCCTCCCACATTATTTACTCACTTATTTGAACCCACCTCTAAACCCTCCCACATTATTTACTCACTTATTTGAACCCACCTCTAAACCCTCCCACATTATTTACTCACTTATTTGAACCCACCTCTAAACCCTCCCACATTATTTACTCACTTATTTGAACCCACCTCTAAACCCTCCCACAATATTTACTCACTTACTTGAACCCACCTCTAAACCCTCCCACATCATTTTAAAATATTCACTTTTGAATTCTTTATCTTAAAAGAATTTTTATTGTTATAAATGAAAAAAAGCCTCTAATTTTAGCCACATTAAACTACATCCTTTTCTGTTTACGATAAAAACAACTACATATGCACTTTACTTTAAAAAAATAATTTAATTTCATTTAATGCCAAACACATAATCAGCAAACTTCATTAACAAAGCAGAAGAAATATTATGAAGGCTTGCTGGAACGGGTTTATAAAATATTTGTTCAATTTAAATAAACTGAATGTAAAATTTGGAGTAAATTGAAATGATGATCAAAGTTATATGATTTCATTTATTAAGGATTCCATAGTGCAGCAGTTGGTAGCATGTACATTAATGTAGGCACATTATTTTATATAGCCAAACTAAATGATATAAGAATATAAAATTAGCAGAGAGTAATTTTAAAGAAAATTATTTTAAACCTAATTTATTGGACATACAAGCTACTTTAGCAATGTTAATTAGAAATTCATCTGAGTTCCTTCAACATCTTTAGCCAGCAAAGAAAAAGGGATGGGCATCTTTTAAATTGAAAATTTCAGATATAACTTTGATTAAGTCTTGAAATTATGAAGGATTTATCATCATGTTGAAAAAGTGCTGAAAACTGATATCGATTTTGGTTAGGTGGAGATCCTTTGGCACACTGACATTTGACTTTAGCATTTAAAATTTCTAACAAAAGAGAGTTACAATTAATTATCAAATGGCTTTTGGCAGCCATGCTTCATTATGTGTTTTAGGGAATATTTCTGGTGAGATAATGTAATGTAGACTAACATTAGTAGGGCTAATAGGTTGTGCTGTGTAAGAATGTTAAACAAAAAAAACTAACTGTCACATTTGAATTCTGATATCTACAGTCAAACCTTTTTCAAAATTTGAAAGAAAAAAAACAACATATTTACATTTTCTTTTCTTTTAGTGAAAATAATTTTTTTTAATGAATTTGACACGTGGAAAGAAAGGCACATTAAAATTTGGTGTAAAAAGTCTCCATCACGAGTGAAAGGAAAATATGATATGAAAAATGTTATGATATCTACCCGACTATGTACAGGTAATCTTTATGATAACAACGAATAAGTTGCCAGATAGGATTAGGAACAGGAAAGCATAATAAATAACAAAACATTTATAAACAGCAATGATGTCAATAACCAACTTGTATGTACACATTAATAATATAACATTACCCTAATCAGATCTAACATACACCGTATAATCAACCACAAATTTAGTTGAAAATAACACAACTTTCTGGAAATTTTGATATTCAATTAAAAATCCTTTCATAAATAATCTTCAAGAGTTTATTCAACTCATTTTTTGAAGTCCCTGACATTTAAGAAAATCACTTCTTAAATAGTATTTTGTTAACTGGATTTAAAAAAAACAACCAATAAAATGCGCTCAGTTTTAACAAAAGTAAAAAAAAATAAACTGACTTCAAATGTATGATTACAGACATAACAGTAGTACTACACTGCATAGCCTGCCGTCATGTTATGTCATAAATTTATTGTTACACATATGCCAAAACATATCATGTTACACTTTAATTTAGTTGTATGGCCTTCTTGCAATGGTACAGATATTTTAAAACATTTCAATGGTCTGATCTATTTTAACTTGTTTTCAGAATGTTTTTTTTTAAATGTCGTTTTGTTGGTGGTATGATTTTCACAAATTTTACGATTAATTGAAATACAAGTCAGTTATTTATCAAAAATCCTTTCAAATGTGATATGTGAATTATTGCCCTTGAGGTTAACGATAGGAATGACACGGTTAAGTCCCTTGATTTGGGGACCGACGACACTGAAAAGTCCTATGAGGAAAATGATAGAAGAAGAATAGAAGCCAATGTTTCGTATTAAGTTGTGTGCCTTGGTTAATAGATTCACATTTGATTTTATTTTCTCCCAAAATCGCTGAGTTTTAAAAAATTGTATTTAGCAAGAAAAATAGATCCGGTTGGCATATATTAGCCGGTTGGCATATATTAGCCGGTTGGCATATATTAGCCGGTTGGCATATATTAGCCGGTTGGCATATATTAGCTGGTTGGCATATATTAGCCGGTGGGCATATATTAGCCGGTGGGCATAATTATATTAGCCGGTGGGCATAATTATATTAGCCTTGACTGGGGTTTTTGTTTGGTTAAGGCGAGACGATCCTATTTTCCCAGTGGGAATTTTCGTTAATCAAGGTCAGTTTAATGCCAAACTAAGGCCCGGTAAGGGCGCGGCAGGCATAAAAATATTTCTAGAAATGTCGGGCTACACCCAGTGAACTTTGACTGTATTAAAAATGTATGTCTTTATTAATAGATGAATTTATAACTTTGTTTTCATTGGTAACGGGAACACACTTTATAACCATAGAAAAGGTTGAGCATATGAACATGGAAATACACGGTACATGTCATGCACCCATGATCGACTTTACCAACGCGAAACTGGGAGGTTAGGGAAGATAACCCAACCCTTCCTCAAACTCATTTCGGTCCCTGGGTCTGTGCATGTCACCGCTGACCCTTCCAATGGGCTGCTGCTGCTGCCCTCTGAAGTTGGAAAACATGCTGGCTATTTCCAGATCTTTCATCCTGACCAGTGGGTCCATCGCGTCCTGACCAGACGTGTATTGCATCGAGTTGCCCATGTCGTAGGTGGACTGGGATTTCTGACCGCCGCCCCACGGCCTGCCCATCTGGTTCTCGTCGACATAGGACGGCACACTGTTCCTGTTCTTGTTGTTGTTGTCCTCGTAGGGCTGGTAATTGTTCGAGCCGGCACTGTGGCGGTACACCTGGTCGTCGTGTCTGATCCCGCCTGACCTCTGATCTTTGGCCGACTCCTGCCACTGGGTCATGAAGTCCCTTCGATTCTCGTCTTGAAATCTTCCTTTGTTTGAAAACTCTCGGAACCCGTCACCGTCGGGGTAGTTAGTTCCCCTGCCGAGTCCAGGTTTCGATCCCACGCCTTGAGACGCGTCCGAATCCTGGAGCTCCTTGTACTTCTCCATGATATGTTTATTGTTGTCGTATGGTTCTTCGAAGGCCTCGTGAGGCTTGTCGGCTTTAGGTTTGAGTTTCACGGCACGAAAGTCCGAAGGCAGCACTTTGATGCCAGCCTTCATGTGAGGCGGGACTTTGGCTACGGGTTTGCCGCCCAGACTTTGGTCAGTTGGATCGTCATCCACGACCCTGCTCTCAAGGTTAGAGGCAGAGAACACAGGGCCGTTGTCGAATCCCCGCGGACTTGTCGGTGGGAAGACGGCGGTTGACCGAGGGGAAATAACAGGCGGGGACATTGCAGCATCGGAATTGCGTGGGGAAAACTGCGTGGGGCCGACGCTGGGGAAGCGTGATGTATGACCGACGTCCTGGGGTCGCGGCGACATTCTACCACTCAGGGGCGGCTGCCCGCCCGAGAGGCGCTGGTTGGGCGGGACTTGTCCAGGGGTTATGAACTGACCTCCTGAAATGCGCTGGCCGTTCCGCATCTGTACCTCCTCCATCCTCATCCGAGTCCCCGGGTCGGACATGATGTTGGTGCTGAAGCTTCTGTCGTGAGGTGAGTTCTCAGCACTGTCGCCCGATCTCTGGCGCACGTGCATGATAACGTCGGGTTTGTTGCGGTACTGTGGCGCCCCCATGTTTTGATGGTCGTAATACCCGAATCCCCCCTGCCCCTGATCCCCCATGAACTGTTGGTTGTGTCCCCCTGACGGGGATTCCCTGAAGTTATCCTGCGTCAACATTATCCCACCTGGAACGCCACCAGACGGCGGGCCCATTTGTCCATTTCTGCCCGGGGCCATGACGGGGCCCACTGGGACCACCCCACTGAGCCGTTGAGCTTGCGGTGGAGGACCTTCGTATCCCATAGGTCCCCGGTAGACTGAGTACTCCCCATACTCTGTCCTGATGACGTCACCACGAACTCCCCTGTCGAAACCTGGCTTTGCTCCCCCATCACCCCTGCCGATCGGCGCCCCCGGGGGCAGCTGGGCAGAACTTATCAACGCCGTGATGTGCAGGGCGTTCTCAACAGTATCCAAAGCAAACACGTGGCAATCCAGCGCCTTCACCCCCATGGGGCGCCTCACAACGCACACCACAAGGGGAGGGTGAGTGGAGGACACCAGGAAGTGAAACGCCTTCTCCACTAAAAACGAGTGTTTCTCAGACACGGCGGGTTTGCTCTCGTCCACAGGGACAAACAGAGCCTTGGGCTTCTTTTCGCTGGAGGACTTCAAATAAAGAAACTTGGCCGCCTCCACGAAGTTCACGCTGGAGAATTCGAAGAAAATCTCGGCCTTGACCTCACCGTTCTCATAGATGATGATCAAGACCCCCAGCTGGGTGAGCTTGAGGCTGGCGCTGCGGCCACTGGCCGGCGTCTTTCTGTACTTGAAGTAAAGGTCTCGCACCGGGTTCTGCAGAACGCTGATGTTGGTCGGAGGTTTGGAGATGGGGCTGAAGCCCAGGTAAGCGCAGTAGAAGCTCGGGCCCTCCATGTCTATCCCCGACAGGTACTCCCCTGTTCCGTCCCCGAATGGGATGCCGCCCTTGTCAGTGGCTCGGTCTGTGGATGGATAACGAACAAATATGAATATAAATGAGATATATGACGTCATTTAAACAACGTTAGAGAATAAAAATATTTTTTAAAAAAACAATGTGCTGATTGGAAATCCAAAGCACGCGTGGAAGACTTGGCACACTTTGATTTTTCCATTTGCGCGCGCAAGACCAAAATAATAATTTTAAATAATAAAAGAGTATCTTATAAAAACAAACCAATAGTGCATGCGAAATGTCTTAGAGTTGCACGCTAATAACAAGGTTTGCCGATGCTTGTTATAAATGACATACGAAGGGAAGCCAGCAACGTTTTTAACCATCATTTTTGGTTATAATAAAATATGAAATAAATGATATTGTGATCAGCACACACACACACACACATCCTAAACCGACAAGAACAAGTTTACCTTTAACTTAATATCTGACTGATAAAACAACAGCCTATTTCGTTTATAAAGCAAACATATAGACGAAATAGGCTGTTGTTTTAACAGTCAGATATTACTACATATTTTAATTTTCTCATATGAAGAATAAAAAAAAACAAAAGCAAAAAAACAAAAACAAAAACCAACGCTGAGGTTTATCTGAGTTTTTCATTAAACTTTCATATAAAATCTTGTTAAATACTTTCAATACTTGAAAAACCTTCGCCAACTGCCTTATGCACCATTTGCAAACGTTTTAACCAAAGTTCAATGTACAATTTAGAATATAACGTGCACGCCATTGAAATGCCAATTTATTCAAACAGTGAACGTGGCCATCTTTCGATTGTGTGCTGATAAATTATCCATGCGCACATGAGCTGCTTTTGTCTGCTGGTGGCATTGGTTATCAATAATGGCTACCACTTCACTTCCGGCAACAATGAGCACGCTCAAGTCTGATGTTTGATAGCTTCGGTAACAGAATCCATCGCAGTAGGGAATACTTGACATTGTATGTATAATGTTTGGCTTGCTTTACGGTGGACGTTGTGGGTGTGGGGACAATCAGAGGCTATGGTTTTGTTAGTGGTAATTTATTTGACCTATTAAACTATTTGAACTGCCCTTACTGTCCTTGTGACAATCAATATTATATATTAAACTGTCCTTTGGACATTCAATATTACATAATAAACGGTTCCTGTGACACGCAATATTACAATTAAACTGTCTCTGTGACATGCAATATTACATATTAAACTGTCCTTGTGACATTCAATTTATAATTATAATTCACCAAAGCGAGTATGTGCAAATAAGCATGAGAAATGACCCTCGCTGGCGTCGACCAATGTCTCGAGACAAACAATGGTTGTTGCGTTCAGTTGCGTTACTCCTTCACAGGATCACACGATACTCGTAGTGTGGTGGTTATAACGTCCGCTTTACACGCGGAAGGTCCCGGGCCAGCGAAAATATTTTTTTTTAATTAAAAAAAATGAGTGTTTGTGCCCGTTCCCCCCCTTTTTTTTGTTGCGAACATGGCTGACCCTAGCTAGGGTCAACCAATCACAGTTTATGTTTGGCAAGCTAGGTTGATTAAGGGTGATAGGCAGGTAGATAACCGCAGTGCGAATGTCTCGAGACCAACAATGCGTCGGTGGTGACCCCCCACCGACATTCACTCGCGTTGTTTTGATTTCTTTTAGCTATAGTATAGTTTGTGTCCGTTCTTTCCCCCGTTTCTTTGCACTATCCATGAGCAAGTCTGCGGCGTATGCTACGCCGAGGGGCGTATCTAGTATTATATACTAAACTGTCCTTTGGACATTCAATATTACAAATTAAACTGTCATTGTGACAAGCAATATTACATATCTAACTACCTAACATTCACTGTCTGTGAGATTGCATGTAAAAATCCAAGAGAACAGAGGCGAGTGTAAGACCGAAGTTGTTTTATGGACGTAATATAAAACCCTGGAATGTTGGTTTTACCTGGGGTGGAAAGATACGACAGGAGCAGGTGATACAGACGGGAACATGACTTTCGTGTAACTGTATCTGGCGTAACGCGATCCGAAGCCCAATGTAGGGCTTCTAAGTCAGGTCAGTCACAGGAGAGAGTCTTATTTGTTAATGTCACAAAATACAACACACGCGTAAACCAAAATTAGATTTTTGTGCTTAAAGGGAAATTGTTTAGGCATTCAAAGTGAACACGTGAAATTTATGTTAACGGTTAACGACTTAACGATTTATTGAAAATAGCGGCGTTGTCATTGCTATACAGGAAAGGACGATCTTGTCATTTTTGTAAGATCTTGCATATTTATTCACGACAGTTTAAAAAAAAATATTTTTTTAAAAACTTAAATAAAAAAAGCTAACGAATTAATTGAAAGAACTAGAATAGTAAAGTAAATAAATTTAATTTTAAGAAATCACTAGTGCTTTCACTTTAGATGAAAAATCGTTCATCCTGCTACTAATAATAATACAATTTTAAAAAAATTACAGAATTAACCCATTGTTGAGAAAAATAAATAATTTAACACAAATTTTGCTACACTTCTTCCGCAAGCAAAATTTTAGTTTGGTCAAGATGCCCTGCCAATAAAAGGTGAATCCCGGGGCAGACCAAACTTTTAAAATCAATTATATTAACTTCGAAATCTTGTCTCTCTGTCTTGGGCGGGCGGAAAAACAAAAGACAATAAAATAATGTAAACAAAAATTTTTTTTAAAGGACACGCTTTTATTTATATATAGAAAGTGCACTAAAATGAAGAAAATAAAAATTTTCTATGAAAACAGGTGAAATCGGTGAACCTATCTACTGCACATAAAAGCGTGGGGCGCCCATCACAAATCATTTCTCATTGCAACTATTCTCTTACATATAGATAAATATTTCTAATTAATGTGACAGTAGCATCTATATGATCAAAGTTGTGAAACTTGTACTGTTTATTATTATTCATACAAATTCGTTTTTATGTTTCGCAGCCACACGATAGAGAGTTGTGATGAGCGCCCCACGCTTTTATGTGCAGTAGATATGTTCACCGATTTCACCTGTTTTCATAGAAAATTTTTATTTTATTCTTTTTAGTGCACGTTCTATATGTAAATAAAAGCGTGTCCTTTTTTTAAAAAAAAAGATTTTTTAACGTTATTTTATTTTCTACTTTTTAGTATCAACATTTTTTTAAAAATTGATTTTTCGACCTTATCAATTTAATTTAATTAGTTAAACTTCATTGTCAATAACTTAAATGTGATAGTGGTAAAAAGAACGATTATTCATTACAAATTTATGTATAATACAAAAAAAGAAAAAAAAACATTTTCCCTAACTGAAAATTGAACCTCGTACCCCCATGTCGGCAATCGATCACGCTTATATTTCGGCCAGCAAGACTTGATGTTGATAGTACCTTTTAAAGTTATAATAAAAACTCTTTACCACCCACATCTGACGTGAAAACATTGAGATTAATTGTATCCCTCTAGTGCGAATTGAGGCATGGTTCATTGACGCGAGTGATAATATTTTATATAGACAAAAACTAAAAACTAAAAGTGCATTAATTTAATTACGGTACATTCGATCGATCTGAAATTTTGATACAATGCATTGTCATCCACGATCTATATGTGGTAAAATTTTGAGATCTCTAGGACCATCAGAAGTGGTTTAATTTTACGTTACAAGATTTGAAGGAAGGATGGATACAACATACAAACAGTGTGACTTAAGTAAAAGCGTGTAAAAATGACCCACTTTCCGTGAAGCCATCGAGCTGAAATTTGGCACATGGACCCGTGTCACCTAACAATGCATCGTATCAAAATTTCAGATCGATCGAACGTACCGTAATTAAATTAATGCATTTTTAGTTTATCTCTATACGGCATATGTAATTCAATTTCGCAGTTTGTTATTGTTTTTTTTCACGTGACAGTTCAGTTCGCGCCTTGACGCAACATCGTCGATGTACCGGCGTGCTTTTGTTTACATTTTAATTCTCACGCTGAGCTCGGTCCAGCGATCGGAGACCAGACCTTTCCCCTCTCCCACCCCCCCTCCTTTTGGGGTTACAAAGCAAAGGGGAGTTAAGACAGATTCAGTCTGTAAATGTTTGTCGCGTTTGAACATAATCAATACTGTTAGTTATGTCTCATATATAAGGGATTTATAGTCAAAAACTTTGTTTTTACGGGTTTGTTTTATTAAGCTACTAATTCAAGACAAGTGCATTCTGAGGAAATTCTTCCCAACGTATCATCATTTGATTTTTCTTTTTTTTTGTGTTGTTTTCCACGTTTTACAAACATTTCAATAACTGATCGTGCTATGATGACGTCACTGCATGGTAAAATCCATCGTAAATTGTTGGTTTTTTTGTTGTTGTTTTTTTTTAATACCAGATTACGAAATTGTTTTCTCAATCAATAATTGAACCATCTTAAAAAAATCAATAGAGAAATGTTCCTCTATCTGATCAAGATCTTAGCTATGACTTTCCTGGAATTTGCCGAAGTAAGAAATTAAATGTTATCAATGTTAGAGATTTGTTTCAAAATTACACTGATTGGGTGACGCCTATTTCTCATTTCAACCAGAAAGCCTCACCCAAAACAATTCCTTAAATTATTTAAAAAGCATTTTTAAATATATGAAGTGAAATAGTGCGCCTTCTTATGAATATTCATATTTGGTCCCATGTAGTTAGGTGTGTTCTCTTCAATTCCTATGTTGTCCTATTGTTTGAAACCCACTGAAAACCCTGTGTTGTTTTTTAATGTGTGTGAATCATAGTGAATGACGACAATATACAAACCTTGTGAAGAAATCATATCCGGTTAACAGCAAAATAGGGCAATTAGAATGAACCATTGGTATGAATAATGGGGAATGGAGATGAACAATTAGAGTAAACAAATTGGAATGAATAATTAGTATGAATAATTGGTATGAACAATTAGAATAAACAATTATAATGAACAATCAATAATATTGTGCAGTTATAATGAACAATTATTATAAATAATATGAAATAACAATAGTATGAATAATTAAGATATACAGCTGTTATGAACAATTAGGATATACAGCTGTTATGAACAATTAGGAGGTACAGCTGTTATGAACAATGAATTTGTTTTGTGTTCACCTCACGACGACCCGAAGATAAGTAACTGATCGATAATCAATCGCTTAGGTTCCGAAAGAAAACAAATCGATTTCTGTAACTGAGGCCATGAGCTTATCTCACGGACAGACCTGGAAATGTTTGCCAACGGCAGGAACTACAGCAGACGGTTATCTCTTGGAACCCAGACGGACAAATACATGCGTGGGGCATTGGGACTTGGACCTGTCATAAAATGACCACATTGGACGACAACAGTGATTACCTGGGACCCTTACGAGTTATGTCGACGTTAGTGGGTCAACAGATTAAACAAAACAAAAAACAAAACAAAACAACAACAACAACAATTCGTTAAATAAAAGAATTTTTAATTAAAGAACCTTTCTTCCCAAATATCATTAAGATTTTCTTTGAAAAAACTATTAGGCTTCAAACTATCCCAAAAACCACTCAAAACTTTTTTTTTAATAGATGCAAATGGCTACGAAAGAGACGTAAGCACATTTCATTAAAAAAAATGACATTTGTCTATGTACTATAATTATTTGTTAGTAATTATTAACTAATTACTAACTGAATAGCTGCTATTATTAATTTATAGTTTTAACAAGAACGCATGCGTATTAAAATGTGTAAATATACAGGTTAAATAAGACATTATATTGGAGTACTGAAAATTTAAAATAAAATCATTTCAAATGTTCACCACCTCTAAATATAAAATAACGTTTTAAAAATACCCATATCATTTAACACCAACTAAAAGATCTGACAACCATTATATTTATATTTCCATAATATTGTCGCGTTACAATTTACCCAATTTTAATTCTACATTCATTTATCGATAAAGGCGATCACGTGATTTTTGGGCAGTCCATACACATGACAAGTGTCCACAATGAAATCAACAAAGATATGTACATGACCTTAACGCTACGCTTCCAGTGGTTCATACACTTTTGTAGCTTCATTATACCACCAGGACCATCAGTACATGAACTTCTTTGCTATTTTAATGAAACAGACACAACAAAAACACAAAAAATTGTTCTTTAAATTAACGAAGAAAACAAAATATCCCAAAGACTCGTGGTATGCCAATGACATTTCAAACGACAGACTATATATATCAACACGATATTACTTACACAAATAATAAGCCTAAGAATCAATGACGTAATAATCTCCACTCTCCAAACCGAACTCTTCAAACAAACTGAACGTTCACTATACACATCTTCTCCCAAATTACTATCCAAGAGATCCCATTAACTTCAATGAATGCAGGGTCACACACCCATTCCAAGTGGTCCTATACACTGTATGGTGTCGAGAATGTAGCCACGAGGGAGGAAAAAAAACACAGGTCTTCGCTTTGCCGATCATTCAAGGGCTGGGTTCTAAATTTGGACCAAAGTAGGAGATCTCTGTATGCCTGTGTTAGACTGACATCCAGCAATGTCACGGCGGCAGTCACGGAGTTATCTCTGGATATTGTCAACTATTCAAACATACTTGTCATAAAACATCTTTCAAGCATCGGTTTATTGATTGGTGTGTTCCGAATCTATGCGCGACACAGTGGCGTAGCTAGGGTCATGTGCGCCCGGGGACATATGTCCCCCCCTGCACCCCCCCTCGCTACGATACTGGCGCGACACGATTGCTTCAGTGTTTTAAGAACTTTTTTTTTAAATTAAAAAAAAACAACACTTAAAAAACAAAGTTTTTGAATATAAATCCTTGATTTACGAGACATAAATAAAAGTATGTTCATTAAAATACACATCGCACGACAATTCAAAATGTTAGTTATGTCTCATTAATAAAGGATTTAAAGTATAAAAAAAAACTACTACAGCCTGCCTGCTAAATTTCAGCTTGATTTGTTAACGGGAAAATGGTTATAAAAACATGTTTAATATAATGCGCACCGTGCAACAGATTAGCATAAAAATTTACAGATCGGGAATATATTTTTTTTTAAAGTATCGTCAATATAATACACACCGCACGCGCGACAGGAAAGTATTAAAAAGGTTGTTCAATATAATACGCACCCCGACACTCTAGCACAAAAAATTAGCATGCTACATAGATACAAAGAGTTATTCTAAATATTAATTTATTTATTACAGTACATTCGATAGATCTGAAATTTTGATAGATCATTCTTTTCGTCTACACGAGTCCGCCTGCAAAATGTCAGCTCGCTAGCATACGGGAAAGTGGGTAAACAAATCGATCCAAAGTTTTTTTTTCGGTAAGCAAACAATCATGCAAACAATCAAGCAGACGCCACAAGTTAATATAAAGGATTTTATTAGGCAATGGTGTGGCTGCGGTTTATGTAAACCGAGGCAAAATAAAATTTTAGACCGAAACAAAATTTAAAACAAAACTTAACATAAATGAAACAAACTTCACAGAAGACCAAAAATGTCAATCCTCCAGATTTAGGTTTAGAAAAGGTGACATCTGAGCAGACACCCTGCTCCCCCCCACACACACACTTCCCCGCACCACTGTGTAGAGGACCGATGACGTGTGTATGGGCTCCCTAGTCGGGCGTCATGATCAGGGCGCCCCAAAATAATCTCACCTCCAGCTTAACAATATTATCAATAAGTACTTTTTGTTGTGAAATCTTTCAGATGCCTGCAATGCGATTCCACAAGTCTACACACGTTTTGAGACATTTATTGGTGATCTGCATGTGACGCCCCATTATCTACATCGACTACTTCTTAATTTTCAAGTCTCCATGCATGTACCTATTTCAAGCCTATACATGGAGATAAAATTGTGCTTTAAACGGGAGACTAGACAGATGGACGTTGGGTTATTCTTAGATTTCTAGAGATAACTGGTTTACAGTGGCGGCTTCCTCCCCTGTTACCCCTCTGAAAACATACAGACACAAACAAACACACACACACACACACATAACGGCGTCATTCATGCGTGAATTGTCCCAATAAGTGCTAACTCCACTGGGGCAAAAAATATTTTTATTTACGCCCTATAACTATATTAATATTATATACCAGCACCATGTTTTACATTGCATCTTTATAATGTCGATATTTACATTGTCGTTAAGGAAAATAAATATTTTGAACCAAACACACCTGTGGTAATTTTAAGCAACAGAGCTCAGAAATATGTAATATTATCTGTATCTTTTGTTATTCATAAAAATGTAGAGCTTGTTTGTAAAACTTTACGACCCACAAGTAGGCGTAAGTAGCTATTCATATTAAAAAAACAAAAAAACAAAAACAAAAACAAAAAAACTCAAAGCAGACTTTCTTGATACTCAAAAATTGAAAGATGTGTGTAAATGATACATTGGTGATCAATTGTGAAAAAGAGAACGTGGGGCTATAAATAGCATGAATCAAAGACCAAAGTTTGATGAAACCAATATTTATTTGATCTTGAAAATAAAAATTTTCGATGAAAAACTTTTTTTATATATGTATATTATATATATTTATATATATAACTAAAGTTTGTTTGTATCTTACTTTGTCATAGAAAGAAATCAATTTCCGCCTTAGTTAAAAATTTGTTTCAACACGGATCCCAGGTTTATTTTTAAGTTGTCCTTGCTCTTACTCATATCTTCATATTATCTCAATTACATGACGGTAGACGTCCAAATGACGTCAACACATTTGGGCGTACACTGGTTTATTTATAGAAAGATCACACCGTACATGACATTAAAATCAAGCTCGACTCTAGGGACCACACACAATTTACGGCTAATTCGTACACAAAGTTACGGTTAAATTCGTATGAAGTGAAGGAGAATGTATGCGTCTTTGAGACATGGTATCTATAAACTCTTTTGTTGCACTGGATATGGGGGTGGGGGTCCCTTATTTTTGGGGCATAGCGGTTCTCACGAAATGTTGGTCAGGAGGGACAATCTCATAGCACCCCTGCGGAGGGACAATCTCATAGCTCCCCTGCGGAGGGACAATCTCATAGCACCCCTGCGGAGGGACAATCTCATAGCACCCCTGCGGAGGGACAATCTCATAGCTCCCCTGCGGAGGGACAATCTCATAGCACCCCTGCGGAGGGACAATCTCATAGCACCCCTGCGGAGGGACAATCTCATAGCACCCCTGCGGAGGGACAATCTCATAGCTCCCCTGCGGAGGGACAATCTCATAGCACCCCTGCGGAGGAACAATCTCATAGCACCCCTGCGGAGGGACAATCTCATAGCACCCCTGCGGAGGGACAATCTCATAGCTCCCCTGCGGAGGGACAATCTCATAGCACCCCTGCGGAGGGACAATCTCATAGCACCCCTGCACATAAATCAATACTGATGTAAGAGGCTGTAAGTTAACAAATTATTTCAAAGAAAAAAAAGACATTGCATCGCCAATTATTTTAAACATGACAAGCAAAATTAATTATGTTGTTAGCTGCCTTTGCAATTATATTACAACTTTAGTGAGTGATGTGTCACCACTAACCAAAGTGGTCAACAACTATCGTGAACATTTACTTCACATATGTACTTAGTAACTGGACAATGGGTCAGCCAATGGTCAATGGCTTTGTGGTCAATGCTATTTCAAACTTTCTTTTTATGATTAAATGACATGATTATGATGATTTAAAAACAAAATTGGTGTGTGTGCGGGGGTGGGGGTGGGGTGGGGTAGCTTGACGGTAAAATGAGACTTGGAATAGATTCCCCACAACGAGACGGTGATATTAACATGTGTGGCTGGGTAGGCAAGAGATGGGTATAACTGGGCAGACAGGGAAGGGGTATAACAGACAGGGAATGGGTATAACAGACAGGGAATGGGTATAACAGACAGGGAATGGGTATAACAGACAGCGAATGGGTATAACAGACAGGGAATGGGTATAACAGACAGGGAATGGGTATAACAGACATGGAATGGGTATAACAGACAGGGAATGGGTATAACAGACAGGGAATTGGTATAACAGACAGGGAATTGGTATAACAGACAGTGAATTGGTATAACAGACAGGGAATTGGTATAACAGACAGGGAATTGGTATAACTGGGCAGGGAATGTTGTAATTGCAAGGAATGAAACATATCAAATCCACACTCAATTCGTGTTATTTTTAAAAATAAATATTTATTTTTAGTTAAGTTCACACATCAATATCACTGTATTTCTACACAATATTCAAAATACGTCATATTATACGATATATGTCATACTTTAACATGTATGCCATACAGTAGGATGTATGTCATACTATATATAATAAGTATGTCATGAGATAAGATGTACTTATAAGCTCTATTCGAACAATATAGCCCAAAAGTAATCCCCCCCCTCATCTCCTTGAATTGTAGATTAATGATAAAGAACGTGCCAGCAATGTTTTGGAATTGTCGTATTAACAGATACTATTAAACCATTCACCTGCTTGCATTGCAAATAGACTTAGGGGCCATCAATAAATGACGTCACGCTCCTAGGGGGGAGGGGGGGGTCACACTTTTGTGACGATGCGTGAGGAGGGGGAGGGAGGGTGTTGAAGAAATGTGACGTCACATCAAAAGGATAACTTTAAATAAAATTGCCACTGAACTATTTGGTCGCTTACAATTTATTTAATGACTTTTTTTTTAAAATCAATATGCCGTCGGTAGGCCATCAGACGCTGGTTGGCGTATGCTATCAAGACACGAAAATTAAATCTAATTATAATCCTTAAGTTTGAGAATCCACATGATAACATATGAAATTGTTACACTGCGTCGTTTGACGTTGACATAAAAGCATTTGTGATGTATCCGCAGCTCCGTTTGGTTCTCTCATGGCAAAAGTCGTCGATTTTTTTTGCCAAAATATACAAGTTTATGTGTGCGTTACAAACCCCCAGACTCTAGGCCCTGCTCACATGACTCGGGGATTTGGCGGAGCGTCGTTAGCAAGTACTACTGGTGAGTTTTACAAGCATGACAAGTGTCTAAAAATGATCTGAATAGGATTATGTGTAGATATTTTCAGTCAAAACGACACGGAATATCCTTTTTCTTTAAAAGGGGAGGGGGTGGGGGAGGGGGGGTGGGGGAGGGAATCTATTTGATAAAAATTAAAAACGTTTTAAGTTTGATATAATTGTTCGATTGGTTTTTGGTCAAACGCCCCTGGCCATTCTAGTCTTTTAGATCAGTGCTTCTCAAAGTGGTGGTCCGCGGACCGGTGCCGGTCCGTGGGTCATCCGCTGCCGGTCCGCAGATGTTCTCAAAAAAGGACCGAAAAAATTGTCATTGCAGGGTAAATAGTGCACCGGTCCCTGGTGCAATGGAGAAAATTCCTGCCGGTCCGCCATATTTGAGATGCACTGTTCTAGATATAATGGTAAATGAGCCCATTTAAAATTAGTCAACCATTCATTAACTTTATTGAATGCATTAAATTCTTGACATCGCAATTCGAGAGGAGCACAAAACAACTTTTCTTCTTAGCTCAGTTTTTAAGGCATTAATTTTAAATATCACAGAAAGGATACTTGATACAGTCAAGTCATGTGGATTAAGATTATTGTCAATCGTGTCAATATAAATGAAAGTAGGGTGGATTTAGGTGTCTCCGTATAGTACGTAGGTAAGAAATCTACATAGTTGTCAAATTTTTAAAAAAATGCATTTTCTGGAAGGAACCGGTTCAATAATGGGCATATGTTCCAAGCGTTCACGTACACATGACGTATTTTAATATATCTAGTGGATTGTAGTGGATGTTATATGTCCCAAATGAGTCTGCATTACCCCCAAGAATTCCCTTTTGACCCCAGATTAGGTTATTTACCCCTGTTCGCCGACCTCTTTCTTACGGGATGCTGGTCAGAAAATTGAGGGATTTTTAAAAAAATACATTTTTAAAAATGTTATTTTTAAATAATTTTTTTTCTAAACAAAGACGTTAACCTTGATGATTAACAGTCAATGTTTAATTTGTATGCATTAAAAGAAAATATAATCTAAGGATGTTAACACAGTTCGTTTTCTGAAGGCCGTTTAAACGTTTTAAAAAAATGCTTCACACGGGTTACGATATTACAATGTAGGTCTTCACTAAATAAATAATAAATACTTAAATGACAATAAAAGTGATTTGAAACATACTTATTTCTATTCGAAAATAAAGTGTTTTTAAGGGGGGTGTGGTCAAAGATTTGTGACGTATTTTTAGAGGGGGGGTCTAGGTTTTTGTGACGACGCGTGACGAGGGGAGGGGAGGGAGTAAAAAATCGACAAAAATCGCGTGACGTCATTTATGGACGGCCCCTTAGACACACGGAATTCATCATTTTACGCTTTTTTGGAGGGTTCGTGGCCCCGTGGAAGTTATAAAATTTTACTGTTGGAAAGACGTAATTGAATTACAACAGACAAACCGGAAAAGTGCGTATTTACACTGACAGCGCTTGCGCATTGATAGTCGCTCTAATGGAAAACAAGAGACGAACTTTCGGTGGCGGACATGAAGCAAATCTGTGAGTTCCAGGCAGGTTTTCTGAATGTTTTGGTGGGCCACACACACACACACACAAAACTCTGTGGAGGGCTGCAATGTGGCACGCGGGCCGCACCCTGCCCACCCCTGAGCTATTGGTTTGGTTGTTCTCGTTAAAAGTTACAAGTCACCAGATCACGGTGGAGACTCGGGTTGAAATCAAAACTCAATAAGTCAGGTAATTAAATTTGTTTATGTTTTTTTTAAAGGAAAATAATTTTTACATATTTGAGATTTTTCGTGCATTAGAATCTAGAAATATTGTTTAAAGAAATATAATTGATTAATGTGTAAAATGTGATAAATTTGTTTTTCACTCGCCTTCTCAGTCTCCTTAAATTCTGTTAAAGCAGGGATGAAACCCCAACAGTGATACCGTATGAGTCATGGCGGAATCACATGCAATCTAACCGAGAAAAAAACTGACATGCTCAATATCACTTCACTTGAACTTTAAGGTGTTTCCAATGTGTGATCAGATGTCATACCGGATACATTGCGAAAAAAAATTGCCTTGCCTAGGTAACACAAGTCTCGCTTACTTCACGTCTAGAAACCAAATATTCCCCCCTCCCCTACGCTCACTATTTCAAAAGCCTTCCTAAATCCCGATGTTTACCTGTGTCCCCTACAACACTGCTTATGTCCCCTACAACACTGCTTGTGTCCCCTAGAACTTTACCCATGTCCGCAACAGACTTCTCTATAAAGGGAAAGAATCTCCTCAAGTGTTGTTTCTAAGCTGACGGAAACAGATGGCTGAGATCAAGGCGGTGTTTGAGGAACTAATCCACCAGCTTATTGACCCACTTGTCCGGTGAAGCAATCCACGGGGTCTTCGTACCTGTTGATTAGAGCCCGCATCGTGGATCTGCATTCCATCAAGTAATCCACCAATCTAACCACCACAAAGCGTGATAGATTTATATTTCAGGAAAATTTATGTTCAACGGTGTTTTCTGCAAATTCTTCTTCTCGTTGTGAATGCATTGTTGAAGGATTTGCTGCATCTTAAGTGTAATTTTCTTTCTCCCACGTGATTTGATATAAATAGTAATAATGAAGCATATTGAAGTATATCCCCAAAGATGAATAGGCTACATGTTTATTTCTCCAATGCTACATGCTACATACTGCAGTTAATTATTTAAAAATTGATTGAGGATTATGGCAAATGTCTAGAAAATTGATAAACGTAAACAGGACAACGAAGGACAGATTATGCGTGTTTGTTTTCAAAAAATTATAACAATGACAATAATAATAATAATTTGTTAATTTATATAGCGCAGTGCCTCAACATGCAGATGGGCTAACAGCGGTTCACATAAATATAGTAATACACATATAAATATACAGTCATGTAATGTAAAAACTAGTAATAAAAACTCGAATGAGTATTTAAGCGCAATTTCCAATTTGTCCATAGATCTAACAATTTTCGAGACAAATCACTAAATACTGTTCAGCAAGTAAATACCGATCACACATAATTTTAATAAGTGATTCAAACGCTTCTTTTGTGGTGAAAACACGTTCAGTTGAAACAAAGAATTTCCGACTTTTTTTATTCAAGGGAAATCATTCTAGATTACATTAAAAGTAATTTCAAATGAATAATTCTGAAAGTAAACAAAACAATAGCTATATACAAATTGCCGCTAAAATTACGGGAGTCGAACGAAAAGAGATTTTCGAAAAATTCCTTCTCCAACATTGTTCTAAATATTATTACAAAGTAGTGACGAGGTGTGGTTCTCAAATCATGGATTGTGAACCAAGTAGTGACGAGGCGTGGTTCTCAAATCATGGATTGTGAACCAAGTAGTGACGAGGCGTGGTTCTCAAATCATGGATTGTGAACCAAGTAGTGACGAGGCGTGGTTCTCAAATCATGGATTGTGAACCTTAAATACAAACCCAAACAGAAGTCAAAGGGGTGATAATAGAGACGCAATCGACTACAGGGGAATGCAAATGAAACTAGTCAAATCTTTTCGGCTTCAGGGAATTTTCAGTCACACGAATATTGGACTGCTCAGAAATATATAAAGAAACCCGCGTTGTTGAGACAGGTATAACTTGGACATCACAAGCCACACAGGTCATCAAGGCTTTTCTAACTTTACCTGTACAGAATGTGTAGGAGTAGACTACAAAGAATGGTTCTACTAACTGATCAGTAACTTTCTATTTAGAGAGTTAAGATTTTTAAAATGCTGAAAGGGTGAAACTGTACGAATCCCTGCTACATCACATTTCAAATTTACTTTGGGTAGCAGTGGCGTCACTAGGAGGGTGCGGGTGGTGGGGAACTCACCGGGTGACACCATCACAAAGGGTGACACCAAAACGTAAACAATTTTTTCCTCCCTTTATTTTTCACTGGCAGACTCGGAGGAGGTCCATTGGATAAGTCGTGCGGGGGGGGACGGGACACCATGAACTACCGCACTGGGTGGCACCAACCCTAGTGACGCCACTTTTGGGTTGGTTCCAACTTTTTAATCTTTACATCCTGAAACATGACTCCAATGTTATTACATTGCCTGTCCTATTTATAGAATACTCTAGTATATTGTCTATATTACAGCATTTTTTGACTGCTTGTTGCTTAATTTATAATAAAGACTGGGGTGAAACATTCCGTGGGTGTCACATTGAAGGCGCTCCCTTCACTTGATGTTAAAGTTGAGTGGGAATGTAATCAGGCCAGGTAGAACACAAAGATGTTTTTGAATAAGCTGTTTTCTTGTAATACACACCTGTGATAAGTTTTACCTTATGTTCTTGCCCCTTTAAAAATATTTTTGTTCACCGATACATTATTCATTATTTTGTTGTGTCTTTTTCAGGTTCACGCATAACTTATTAAAAAACCGTTTTTTTTTCTTTTTTTGCACATGGTTAATTTTGGTTTGGATCCGTAGAAACTTAATTTTAAAATTCTCATCCAGACGATGTTAAAAGTAAAATGTTTTAAATGATATCATTTGCGTCACACCTAACTATTGCGCCCAATCAAATCGAGCGTTACAAATACCTGTGTTAGATTTGAAACGCCAACACTGTTTAATTGCTAATTTACCGTCCTCAAACACCGAGTCAAAGAAATCCTAATATAGGGCACCCATAATCGGACTAGACCAGCTGACATCTAGTTACATCGATGTTATGTTTGATTGAATGTTTGATCAAGAAAGCTCAGCTTGGTATTTGACATATTCCCTCCCATCGTTCCAGGAGTTTGGCTATTCTTCACATTCCATATCCCTGCAATTGAATGTGATGAAACAACCGCTTCAGACGAATTTCACAGGAATTCAATGAATCCAAAAATATGTATTTTATGACGATTGACATGCTGGGCGTAAGAAGCATAGGGCGAAGGAAATGTAGGGCGTAGGAAGGATGGAGCGTAAGAAGGATGGGCGCAGGGAAGGTGGGATGAAGGGGGAGGTGGGGTGTAAGAAATTTGGGGCGTAGGGAAGGCGGTGAGGAACTTTTTTTCTCTCTTCATAATGATTGGGGCATTTTCGGCTAACTGATGATTTGTATTTATGTTTGGTGGGCGGATAAACCTTGTTTCGCCCATGTCGGCCCTGACCCTAGCTACGCCTCTGCTGACAAGCCCCTTCTATGTCGGCCCTGACCCTAGCTACGCCTCTGCTGACCAGCCCCTTCTATGTCGGCCCTGACCCTAGCTACGCCTCTGCTGACCAGCCCCTTCTATGTCGGCCCTGACCCTAGCTACGCCTCTGCTGACCAGTCCCTTCTATGTCGGCCCTGACCCTAGCTACGCCTCTGCTGACCAGTCCCTTCTATGTCGGCCCTGACCCTAGCTACGCCTCTGCTGACCAGTCCCTTCTATGTCGGCCCTGACCCTAGCTACGCCTCTGCTGACCAGCCCCTTCTATGTCGGCCCTGACCCTAGCTACGCCTCTGCTGACAAGCCCCTTCTATGTCGGCCCTGACCCTAGCTACGCCTCTGCTGACCAGCCCCTTCTATGTCGGCCCTGACCCTAGCTACGCCTCTGCTGACCAGCCCCTTCTATGTCGGCCCTGACCCTAGCTACGCCTCTGCTGACCAGTCCCTTCTATGTCCAGCTTAAGTTTCGCCAGAGCAATCACCCTAAGTAATCTCCAAACAGTCACATCATAAGTCTACACGTGACACACATCATAAGTCTACACGTGACAAACATCATAAGTCTACACGTGACACACATCATAAGTCTACACGTGACACACATCATAAGTCTACACGTGACACACATCATAAGTCTACACGTGACACACATCATAAGTCTACACGTGACACACATCATAAGTCTACACGTGACACACATCATAAGTCTACACGTGACACACATCATAAGTCTACGCGTGACACACATCATAAGTCTACACGTGACACACATCATAAGTCTACACGTGACACACATCATAAGTCTACACGTGACACACATCACAAGTCTACACGTGACACACATCATAAGTCTACACGTGACACACATCACAAGTCTACACGTGACACACATCATAAGTCTACACGTGACACACATCATAAGTCTACACGTGACACACATCATAAGTCTACACGTGACACACATCATAAGTCTACACGTGACACACATCATAAGTCTACACGTGACACACATCATAAGTCTACACGTGACACACATCATAAGTCTACACGTGACACACATCATAAGTCTACACGTGACACACATCATAAGTCTACACGTGACACACATCATAAGAGTCTACACGTGACACACATCATAAGTCTACACGTGACACACATCATAAGTCTACACGTGACACACATCATAAGTCTACACGTGACACACATCATAAGTCTACACGTGACACACATCATAAGTCTACACGTGACACACATCATAAGTCTACACGTGACACACATCATAAGTCTACACGTGACACACATCATAAGTCTACACGTGACACACATCATAAGTCTACACGTGACACACATCATAAGTCTACACGTGACACACATCATAAGTCTACACGTGACACACATCATAAGTCTACACGTGACACACATCATAAGTCTACACGTGACACACATCATAAGTCTACACGTGTGTTGACACACATCATAAGTCTACACGTGTGTTGACACACATCATAAGTCTACACGTGTGTTGACACACATCATAAGTCTACACGTGTGTTGACACACATCATAAGTCTACACGTGTGTTGACACACATCATAAGTCTACACGTGTGTTGACACACATCATAAGTCTACACGTGACACACATCATAAGTCTACACGTGACACACATCATAAGTCTACACGTGACACACATCATAAGTCTACACGTGACACACATCATAAGTCTACACGTGACACACATCATAAGTCTACACGTGACACACATCATAAGTCTACACGTGACACACATCATAAGTCTACACGTGACACACATCATAAGTCTACACGTGACACACATCATAAGTCTACACGTGACACACATCATAAGTCTACACGTGACACACATCATAAGTCTACACGTGACACACATCATAAGTCTACACGTAACACACATCATGTGACAATGGAGCAACGCCCTCGTCTTCCCTGTGTGACTCATCGTCCTTTCTATAGAATCTAATATAATATGTGTACATTAAACTCAGAGATTCTCACATTTTCAATATCCTCCCCATAATATCAAATAAACAAATAACAGATTCCCAATCTAATAAATCTAGTTAGTTACCTCTGGAGGTGAACATAAATACCTCTGAAAAAGTACATCAATACCCCCGAATGTAAACATCAATACCCCCGAATGTAAACATCAATACCCCCGAATGTAAACATCAATACCCCCGAATGTAAACATCAATACCCCCGAATGTAAACATCAATACCCCCGAATGTAAACATCAATACCCCCGAATGTAAACATCATTACCCCCGAATGTAAACATCAATACCCCCGAATGTAAACATCAATACCCCCGAATGTAAACATCAATATCCCCGAATGTAAACATCAATACCCCCGAATGTAAACATCAATACCCCCGAATGTAAACATCAATATCCCCGAATGTAAACATCAATACCCCCGAATGTAAACATCAATACCCCCGAATGTAAACATCAATACCCCCGAATGTAAACATCAATACCCCCGAATGTAAACATCAATACCCCCGAATGTAAACATCAATACCCCCGAATGTAAACATCAATACCCCCGAATGTAAACATCAATACCCCCGAATGTAAACATCAATACCCCCGAATGTAAACATCAATACCCCCGAATGTAAACATCAATACCCCCGAATGTAAACATCAATACCCCCGAATGTAAAAATCAATACCCCCGAATGTAAACATCAATATCCCTGAAGGTGTACATCAATATCCCTGGGGGTAAGTCGAGACGTTTTTTCAACCCCTTTAAGCAAGAAATCAAAAAGAGTTTGGGAAAAAAAATTGTGTTCGAATCTACTCCATAAATATAATTCTCTATTTTGTGTTAGTTGTATGATAGCTCACAAGGAATAGGTTATAGTTTGTTGAGTTACTTGTATGATCATAGAGTTACTTGTATGATCATAAAGCTAATTGTATGATACTAAAGTTACTTGTATGATCATACACCAGGAATATGTGTAATCAAACGGTCAAGTGCCTCCACCAGGCACATCTATTGGTCCCATTATGGCACAGGTAACCAGGAAGTCGGAACTTTGTTTGTGCACTGATCTGTGACCTGCAGGACGAAGCAGTTCTCAAGTTGTGTTTGATATAATCTCCATTGCCATTGAGTTGTCAAGAGCGCAATGACCTTTGTGACTTTTACATTAACGAAAATATCTCTGGAACTAACCGGATGGCATGTCAGTAGATAGAATGTTTGGTGTCAACTTCAGGCGTCCTGGTTTCCCCCCTGGTGTGTGTGTGTGTGGGGGGGGGGTGAAATGGAAGAGGATTCGATGTTTGAAGCAAGGCTTGATACTAGAACGTGTATGCCCATTGTAGGATATCTGTGACAATTGACGGGGGCAGAATAAAGTCAACAGAGAGTCATCATGATTGAAAGGAATTGTTTTGTTGGCTTTATTTGTGACGAAGATATTATGTCCCTTGGGAGTTTAGATTGTATTCCCTTTGTGACTTAAAATTTAATGTCATTGTGACTGAATATATTATGTCAATCGGGAATTAAGGTTGCATTCCTTTTGTGACTTAAAATATAATGTCATTGTGACTGAATATATTATGTCACTTGGGACTTAAGATTGTATTCCCTTTGTGACTTAAAATATAATATCATTGTGAGGTAAGATTGTAAATCATTTGTGACTTAAGATTGTATGGCATTTGCGACTTAAGATTGTATGTCACGTGTTAATTTTATAGGGAAGCTACGGATCGATAATCACAAGTTTTTATACTTTGTTGGGTTTATATTAGCACCCCCCAATGTTACATAAACTTACATAGCACCCCTAATGTTACATAAACTTACATAGCACCCCCTAATGTTACATAAACTTACATAGCACCCCTAATGTTACATAAACTTACATAGCACCCCTAATGTTACATATACTTACATAGCACCCCTAATGTTACATATCAGCCCTAATGTTACATAGCACCCCTAATGTTACATATACTTACATAGCACCCCTAATGTTACATATACTTACATAGCACCCCTAATGTTACATAGCACCCTAGTACATAGCACCCCTAATGTTGCATCAGCACCCCTATTGTTACATTAACACCCTAATGTTACATATTAACACAGTTACTAATATTTGGGGGGGGGGTATCCCAAGATATCCTAATCGTGGATATTCTATTATTGGTCAAGTTAAGTTAACTAAAACATCAAATAAACTACATTTAGACTTTCAGTAAAAGAGGTTTATCTATTTTCATCAAAATTATAAGGGAATGTAACCTCCATTACCCCTGTCGTCCACACGTTATGTCAATAGGATTTACAGCGCGTAACGCCCATGGGGTAACCCAGAGTATGAAGGGAGACAAATGAGTCACATCTGACATCTACGATCGAAAGTATGGCCGAGTTCAAGCGATACGATTCACTTATACTTTATGTATTGCGAATGTGCCGGGAGCCACACCTTGGCATGTAACACGTGACCCGTGCTTCCAGTTACAAAAGAATCGAGATTATTCAAAGAAGAGAGATTTAACCCCAGGTTTCAATATCATGCAGCGAGATTCGAACACCTGACTTTTGTCACAGAATTGCTATTAACACGGCGCGTGCGGTGTCAATCATTTAAATGACCCCGTTATAAATTAATTTTAAAAAGCTGATTTGGAATGACAAGTTCTCTCGACGGTAAAGAAAGCTTCAAACAATAGTTCACCCACAATAATAATTTCAATAACCTTTAACCTTTACATAAAAAAAGGGGTGGGGGGGTAATCTTGGTACACATGCGAATATTCATCCTGAAATCGATTCGAAAGCAAATAACAAAATTATAACATCGCGTCCATTTAAACAGAGGGCGTCTACCAAACATCATGGGCGTAATGAGAATGAGGAAAGAGGCCATCCCGGGCAAGCGGCCCTTTCTTTTCTTTATGGTGGCATCACCAACAACAACAAAACAGACTCCAACAAAGTTCACCAATCAGTTGATAAAATCATCGTATCGTTGTTTTCATCATCACTAAGAAATTGCGCTAAATTATTTTGTCTGCCGTACACGTATTAACACAGGTAAGTTGTACTCACTTATTGGAAACAGGTTTCAGCGATGTTGTGGTGGTGAGAGACTTTAGACTTTACACAGGTTTCAGCGATGTTGTGGTGGTGAGAGACTTTAGACTTTAGACAGGTTTCAGCGATGTTGTGGTGGTGAGAGACTTTAGACTTTACACAGGTTTCAGCGATGTTGTGGTGGTGAGAGACTTTAGACTTTACACAGGTTTCAGCGATGTTGTGGTGGTGAGAGACTTTAGACTTTAGACATGTTTCAGCGATGTTGTTGTGGTGAGAGACTTTAGACTTTAGACAGGTTTCAGCGATGTTGTTGTGGTGAGAGACTTTAGACTTTAGACAGGTTTCAGCGATGTTGTGGTGGTGAGAGACTTTAGACTTTAGACAGGAAATCTGTGCTCTAAGGGAAGGAATCCTATTCTAAAATTATAAATAATTAACTTTCGTCACACCTCCAACCCCACCCCTCCCGCTTCACAATAAATGACGTCACCTTGAAAAGTAACGTTTGTAAAATGCTGGGAAAATAAGTCAAGATTGTTCAAGAGAGACGACACGCCCGATCACAGGGCTATTTATGGACCGTTAAGCCGTCGGAGAATTTATGAGCCTCTATACATTTAGAGCCGCAGTAAAACGTCTGAAAGAGAGAATGTATTTTAAAAACACCCTAAAAAATTGAAGTTACAATTGAAGCCACGCTGAGTTTATATTGGCCATGTTTGTAATGTTAAGAATTAGAGGATGAAAGCTAAAGCTAGATTTTAGGTCATTACGAAATAGTATCTGTGTTAAACACTTAAGGGGCCGTCCGTAGAGTACGTCAAGCTCCAGAGGGGGGGGGGTGTAAGAAAGTGTGACGGTTTGTGACAGCGGAGAGGGGGGTTTCGGCCATGTGTGACGTCACGGTGTTTTATATTAAATTTTATATTATTTGTTAAAAATTGTTCGAAAGTGTGACGTACTTCAGGGGGGGGGGTGTCCGAGATTTATGACGGTTTGTGACGGGGGGGGGGTAAAAATGGTCAAAAATAGCGTGACGTACTTTACTGACGGCCCCTAAGATGGATCCCACAAAGTCCCTTGACAACATTATAATCAATGTCGTTAATGTTGTTTTTTATAATGTCAAACTTATGTATGCAGATAAAGGATTTTTTTTTAAAATCACATTTTATTACAATTTGGTTTTAAAAGTTGGGATGCATAGTATTGGGACACAACCAGTTTTGATGACGCAATTCTGTATTATTATTTATATTAATGCGACTAATCTCGGGCACCGGGCAAAACAAGGATAAGATCAAGGATGTCACGCAAATATTTATGACATATCTAATCTCTACTCAAAACGATTGAATATTTCTTCGTCCATTTATCACTATAGTTAACGGCGGGTAGCTTTTCTTTCATTCGAAGATTTCAACAATAATGAATACAATGATCAAATCAAAGTCAAAGTTATGCAAGTTATGAAGATTTTTTTTTGAAGAGACTTCCCCTGTTGTAAAATCACATTAAAAGATTTAAATACAAGAGTTCTTTTATCCCGAAAAGCCAACGTAAGTTACCTGTATGAGCTGTCAGGCAATTTGAATTTAGGGGAAATTACAGAGTAAAGTGAATGAAGTTATGCATTAAAGAAAGTTAGGTACGGGTTTACAAAAGAAGTAAGTTACGACATAAAGGATCTTGAATATAGCTATTTGAATTTAGCTGTCAATACTGAGAAGAAAATCCCGAGTGAAGACACGCTTGATATATTATTACCTATTATTATTTATTATCACCTATTATTATTACCTATTATTATTACATATTATTATTACCTATTATTATTACCTATTCCACAACTGAACTTCATCTTCAAAGCGTACAGTAAGTAAAACTGTACAAGCTGCGGGGTGTGGCGCACAGTGTTAACCCATTTAATGTTCAATGGGGAGACAATCTACACACATAGCCAAATAAGCTGGGTTACGCCCTTGCTAAGTTTCTCAGCGACTCTCGGGTATCAATTTGGAACTCACTTTCGGACGGCACAGTTAATGGCATCATCAGATTTTTGAGATTATTTATTCTTTAGTTTCTGAGGAAATATTTCTCTCGTTTAAAAACGTACTGCCCTGATTCGGGTAAAGATAAATTACTCTTAGTTGTTGGTGTAGTTCTTTCGTCTCAACGGTTAGTTCCATATCTGCTGGCGTGATCTGAAGCTTACTTGACATAAATACATCTGTTTTGTTTTTTCCAATAGAGTTAGACACTGTCCGTCCAATAGAGTTAGACACTGTCCGTCCAATAGAGTTAGACACTGTCCGTCCAATAGAGTTAGACACTGTCCGTCCAATAGAGTTAGACACTGTCCGTCCAATAGAGTTAGACACTGTCCGTCCAATAGAGCTAGACATTGTCCGTCCAATAGAGTTAGAAACTGTCCGTCCAATAGAGTTAGACACTGTCCGTCCAATAGAGTTAGACACTGTCCGTCCAATAGAGTTAGACACTGTCCGTTTGTTCAGGCTAAATTATAACAGAAACGTCAGTTCCATCCAACTGACGTCATATTTTGTTAGAATCTCATCAAACGGCACCAACTTTTAGCTCATAGTGTTTTTATTAGAGTGTTTTTGTCACGGTGTTTTTGTCATAGTGTTTTTGTTATAGTATTTTTGTCACAGTGTTTTTGTTATAGTGTTTTTGTCACAGTGTTTTTGTTATAGTGTTTTTGTCACAGTGTTTTGTTATAGTGTCTTTGTCACAGTGTCTTTGTTATAGTGTCTTTGTTATAGTGTCTTTGTCATAGTGTTTTTGCTATAGTGTCTTTGTCATAGTGTTTTCTCTGATGGCCTAATTTGTTGGAGCGTTTTCCAGAAATGTAACTAAGTGACACGTCTATAATGACCCCCCCGCCCGCCCCCTAAGTGACACGTCTATAATGAACCCCCCCCCCGGCCCCCCCCATAGGAAAGCAAAAAGGAATAACAATGTTGGCTACACATCAACTCGTCCGTGGGAGGACTATTCAAGTGACGACCAATCAAATCTATAGCACAGGAAGAAATGAGAGTTCAGAGAATTGTATTGTATCTGGTGTAATAAACATCAACTGTTCCCCAATCTAACACTGTAACATATGGGAGTGGTGATATCACACTTCAACATGGTGGACGATCTTTTTGTAGATTGCATGCCAGAAAATATATTTCGATAAAATATCTGGCGTTGCTAACACGAAGTAATGTGATACGGAGAAGAAGGGGCATCGCTGCCCATAGCGTTAGGGTCCCTTATTGTACCGAATGAGCTAGTAACGTGGCAGTGCCGTTGTACCTTTATTTAGTTTACAGTACGTGTGATTCACAGGCAAATACGATCAAACCGCAATGTTAATACGCCCTGGTATTTCATACATTAATGTGTGGCCCTTGGCCTAACTCTACCTGTGTCATCACCTCCGTGTCCGTTATCTCACCTGGTATCAAGAGTGCTACGGGCCATGATTTCACACACTAGTTAATATTTCATGCCACAGGGGCGAATCCCAGTGGGTAATCCGTGTCGGATTTCGGGGAGTTGCAAAAAGTGTTACAACAGTAAACTATTGAGAGACTGTGTGGGACTAATGATTGGGGCCATGACACCGAGACTACGTCATACATCTTCATTACCAGATGTGAGAATGGCTATAGTGACATCTAGATGTGAGTGTGGCTATAGTGACATCCAGATGTGAGTGTGGCTATAGTGACATCTAGATGTGAGTGTGGCTATAGTGACATCCAGATGTGAGTGTGGCTATAGTGACATCTAGATGTGAGTGTGGTTATAGTGACATCCAGATGTGAGAATGGCTATAGTGACATCTAGATGTGAGTGTGGCTATAGTGACATCCAGATGTGAGTGTGGCTATAGTGACATCTAGATGTGAGTGTGGCTATAGTGACATCCAGATGTGAGTGTGCTATAGTGACATCGAGATGTGAGAGTGGCTATAGTGACATCCAGATGTGAGAGTGGCTATAGTGACATCTAGATGTGAGTGTGACTATAGTGACATCCAGATGTGAGTGTGGCTATAGTGACATCGAGATGTGAGAGTGGCTATAGTGACATCCAGATGTGAGAGTGGCTATAGTGACATCCAGATGTGAGTGTGGCTATAGTGACATCCAGATATGAGAGTGGCTATAGTGACATCCAGATGTGAGTGTGGCTATATTGACATCCAGATATGAGAGTGGCTATAGTAACATCCAGATGTGAATGTGGAAATAGTGACACCACTAAATTTCCACAATTCCAAAATTTGTCACCAGCAATATTTAGAACAATTTTTTTAAATAATAAAAATATATTTTAAAATCGGGTCTTGGTCCGAGAAGACGTTGGGTAGTAAGGGGGAGGGGCGGGTTGATGGCAATATTCCCTTTAAGCTGCGCGGCTGCGCAGATATCTAAAAAGCGCCAGGCAGCATTTTAGAATTACCACGCAGCACATTTTAAAATCTATTGCACAAAAAATAGATGCTGTGCAACTTATCTCACGAGTTTTTCTCTTTGGGGCCGTTCATAAAGTACGTCACACTCCAGGAGGGGGGGAGGAGGGGGTGTAAGAAAGTGTGACAGTTTGTGACAGTGGGAATGGGGGTTCCGGCAACGTGTGACGTCACGGTGTTTTCTATTGAATTTTAACTATTTTATTAATAAAAAATAACTTTTTGTTCGAAAATGTGACGTACTTAGGGGGGGGGTTTCCGAGGTTTGTGACAGGGGGAGGGAGGGGGTTTAAAATGGTCAAAAATAGCGTGACGTACTTTCTGGATGGCCCCTTTGCACACGGATCAACAAACCTTAGAGGGAAAGCTGGTTGATGGGCTCCGGAATTTATTTAACATACATATAATTACATGTGGGGGACATTAGCGGCGTATATAGTGTGTCCCGGATACATGAATTTTCCTGTTCTGCTTTGCGTACGTGCTGCGTCAATGAGAAACTTTCCTAAGTCAGACTTCCATTAGACCACACGCATTAATTTAAACATTCCCAGAAATGATTGCTTCCCTTAAAAACCACATCACACACAAAAAACAACAACAAAAAACCCTCCGATAGGAGAAATATTTCTCAACAATGCAGACTCAGCAACAAGCAGAAGTCGATCTTAAACAATTACCGCCCTGGGGGTGATATCGAATACAGCGCGGATCGATACGGTGTCTCGTATCTCTAGTATTAGCTGGCGTTTTACAAGAAATACGACTTTTATATTTGTCTCATTTGCATTTCCCCCTGAGAGTGAAACTGGGCTATCAGTCAGATATTCATTTGTAAAAATAGTTGTGTTGTTATGAAGACGATCTATTTTTTAAATGTAAGTAGTAGTCATCAAAGGTTTCATCTCCTAAATTACACGAACGTGTTGAACACAACGAATGGCTGAATGGACGCGAGGGTCTTAAAACTGAACAAAATCATGAACTGAATGTATGGATCGGGGCCAGGAACTATGGTGATTGAACGGGGGGGGGGTCGGTGATGGTGGTCATTCATTATGGGTGGTGGTTGGTGAATGGTGGAGGGGATGGTGGAGGGAATGGTGGAGGGGATGGTGGAGGGAATGGTGGAGGGGATGGTGGAGAGGATGGTGGAGAGGATGATGGAGAGGATGGTGGAGGGGATGGTGAAGAGGATGGTGGAGAGGATGGTGGAGGGGATGGTGGAGAGGATGGTGGAGAGGATGGTGGATGGGATGGTGGAGGGGATGGTGGTGGGGATGGTGGAGCGGATGGTGGAGGGGATGGTGGAGCGGATGGTGGAGGGGATGGTGGAGGGGATGGTGGAGGTGATGGTGGAGGGGTGGTGGAGGGGTGGTGGAGGGATGGTGGAGGGGATGGTGGAGGGTTGGTGGAGGGGATGGTGGAGGGGATGTTGGTTGGTGGGGCAGTTAGTCACCTTTTTCAATACCTGATTTTGAAGTCGCCCTTATCCATTAATGACTAGTCTACATCGGGTTATATTTATAGGTATCTCATATCACAGATGATTACACTGGTGAGCCCATCACCTCCACGGGTCATTGCTTCAGGCATAACCCCCATGGTTTGTAACTTGCTATCTGTTAACCTCCTGCATTATAACCCCCTAGCAGTATAACCCCTAGCAGTATAACCCCCTAGCAGCCTTTGCCCATTAAATGCCGGCCCTTTCAACCCCTGACTTGTAATAAAAACTATGATTATAAAGATGGTTAAGTACTAAACCTCCGAGACTTGGTATGGAGATGTGCAACAAGTCTTCGTCTATGTCTCTTAAAGCCAAATCGCGCGTCAAGCTCTCAGTGATTGCTTCAGGAGAGAAATGGATTTGTCCGGGTATTAAAAATAGACCGCTTGACATTTTTACAATGACACATTGAATGCCATGAGCAGAGAAGAGGATTTGGGTTCGAACAGCACGACAAGTTCGGATAAAAACAACTGCGGCTATTATTTCCACACTGACTTGTTCGTACGTATAAATTGATTGTATGAAAACTCGTTTGTAAAGTCAGAGGCTTCAATAGTGTTGTGTCACCCGGTGTGGTAGCTCCTCACGAATTACTCCATAGACCTCCCCCGAGTCTGCCAGTGCCAAATAACGGGAACATACAGAATTTTACGTTTTGGTGTCACCCCTTGTGATGGTGTCACCCGGTGCGGTCGGCACCCCCTGAACCCCCCTAGTGACGCCTCGGTGTAAAGCAAGGGTCGGGAATCTTTTTGTCAGAGAGAGCCATAAGAATGGATATTTTGAAAAGTAATTCTGTGAGAGCCATACATTATGTTTAAAACTAAAAAAATTATGGAAATGACATTACGCGATTTTTGCCGATTTTTCACCCCCCTTCCCCTCGTCACACTTCGTCACAATAACTTAGCCCCTCTCCAATGTGACGTCACAAAGCTTTGCCCCCTCCCCCAAACAATTAATATTTTTTTCGTTCACAGTGAATTAATATTTCTTACCTAATGCTACTCTATGGCGGATTAAGGGGGGGGGGCTGAACGGGCTAAAGTCAGGGGCCCCCGATGATTTAGGGCCCCCAAACTTAGCAAATTTTATAATAAATGTGGACAAATGTATACATGAATTGCTGAAAATATGATAAATTAATAAAATCTTATCTATTAAAATGATCTCTTTTCCCACACGATAGTCTTAGCAGTCAAAAAACCTAATTTGATAGGCTCAATAACAGAAATTATTAAAGAATATTATATATATATATTTTAAATTGACATCCCCAGTCGAGCACTCGTGGCTGAATGACAAGTACTAAGTCTTGTTGTGGAAGCGTTGGTGGGATCGATCCCCGGGAGGGGTGTGAATTTTTTTTTCATTTCTTTTTTAATGTTATAAATTGTCTTTTACACTCAATTTTAGGTTACCGGCAAAAAGTTATTTCTTCGTTTTTGGATTTTTCATGAATAATCATTTTGGGGTAATATTTACAAGTTACAGTCTTATATTAGCTGCTAGCAATCATTTTATCTAAAGGTATACTGGCTGGATAGGGCCCTAGTTTGAATTGCCTGGTCCTCTGTCCCCTATCCATGTCTAATCTATAAATAGCTAATGACGAAATCACCCCTGACCTACTGACAATGCTGGCCGAGACCGGACCTCGTGAGAAACTCTCAAGCCCAGAAGCTTTCTCGTGTCGACCTGTCGGATAAAAGTGAACAATGATCACAGGCGCGTCTAATATCGCGCCGATATATTGAACCACATTCATCAGTCGCCGCTCATCTGATCAAGGGCGTATGCCACTATGGGGAAGAGTGCTCAACTCGGCACTGTAAATCTTTGTATCAAAGAGGCTGAAAGATGTGCGACATCGTGTCGTATTCATAATGTTCACCCGTGGGTGAGGGTCAAGGGCGTCTTGTGATATAGGCGCTCAGGGGGGGTTCAACTTTTCCCGCCTCATTTTCGTTAAAAAAAATAATGCCTGTATATGGTAAAAAACCAAAAAACCACCCCTTAAGCCAGGCAAACTAAAAGAAAAAAGTGTGTGTGTGGGGGAGGGGGGGTTGTTTCGCAATATATACCAATACAAATACTTATTTTGGCCAACCATGAGACATTCATTTAACATGCGATCAATCCCGAATAGACACTTGTTATTATTCTGGTTTGTATAGTGTGTTTGTTGTCGTTGTTACATTTCAAATGTAAAAGTTTTTTATTTACCGATTCACTAGATCAGAGGACGGTGTCACATGAGTGAGCGATGAGAACCACTGACAAGAAAACGTGCCGTCACTGGATACAGTCTTTCTCAGACTCAGTCGCAGTTTGGGGCCTTATGCTATGTCACGAGGTAGGATGTTTACGTTTCACGTACAAAAGGTTACGGCCCTAAGGAGGTAAGACCGACTACAGTATGGCATCCTATCCAGGGCCAGGGACTCCAGTATGGCATCCTATCCAGGGCCAGGGACTGCAGTATGGCATCCTATCCAGGGCCATGGACTCCAGTATGGCATCCTATCCAGGGCCAGGGACTCCAGTATGGCATCCTATCCAGGGCCAGGGACTCCAGTATGCCATTCTATCCAGGGGCATGGACTCCAGTATGGCATCCTATCCAGGGCCAGGGACTCCAGTATGGCATCCTATCCAGGGCCAGGGACTCCAGTATGGCATCCTATCCAGGGCCAGGGACTCCAGTATGGCATCCTATCCAGGGCCAGGGACTCCAGTATGGCATCCTATCCAGGGCCAGGGACTCCAGTATGGCATCCTATCCAGGGCCAGGGACTCCAGTATGGCATCCTATCCAGGGCCAGGGACTCCAGTATGACATCCTATCCAGGGCCAGGGACTCCAGTATGGCATCCTATCCAGGGCCAGGGACTCCAGTATGGCATCCTATCCAGGGCCAGGGACTCCAGTATGGCATCCTATCCAGGGCCAGGGACTCCAGTATGGCATCCTATCCAGGGCCAGGGACTCCAGTATGGCATCCTATCCAGGGCCAGGGACTCCAGTATGGCATCCTATCCAGGGCCAGGGACTCCAGTATGGCATCCTATCCAGGGTCAGGGACTCCAGTATGGCATCCTATCCAGGGCCAGGGACTCCAGTATGGCATCCTATCCAGGGCCAGGGACTCCAGTATGGCATCCTATCCAGGGCCAGGGACTCCAGTATGGCATCCTATCCAGGGCCAGGGACTCCAGTATGGCATCCTATCCAGGGCCAGGGACTCCAGTATGGCATCCTATACAGGGCCAGGGACTCCAGTATGGCATCCTATGCAGGGCCAGGGACTCCAGTATGGCATCCTATCCAGGGCCAGGGACTCCAGTATGGCATCCTATCCAGGGCCAGGGACTCCAGTATGGCATCCTATCCAGGGTCAGGGACTCCAGTATGCCATTCTATCCAGGGGCATGGACTCCAGTATGGCATCCTATCCAGGGCCAGGGACTCCAGTATGCCATTCTATCCAGGGCCATGGACTCCAGTATGCCATTCTATCCAGGGCCAGGGACTCCAGTATGCCATTCTATCCAGGGCCAGGGACTCCAGTATGGCATCCTATCCAGGGCCAGGGACTCCAGTATGGCATCCTATCCAGGGTCAGGGACTCCAGTATGCCATTCTATCCAGGGGCATGGACTCCAGTATGGCATCCTATCCAGGGCCAGGGACTCCAGTATGCCATTCTATCCAGGGCCATGGACTCCAGTATGCCATTCTATCCAGGGCCAGGGACTCCAGTATGCCATTCTATCCAGGACCAGGGACTCCAGTATGCCATTCTATCCAGGGCCAGGGGATTTCATTCAAACATGGCGCAACATTTGGAACTTTTTTTTAAAATATGAAAATAGATATATATATATATATAATCAATAAAATTTTGCAAATCAAGGAAAAATTCGATTCTAAAATTATGGTAGTTTAATGAGACATGGCTTGTCAAAAGAAAAGCCCAAATTATGATAATGAATAATATTATTATTTAATTATCATTATTATCTGAATGCCAAGTCCTCAGTTTCAAAGTGTGAAAAACACAGAAGACTGCAAAAACAATTAAACGATCTTTCACTTGAATAAAATACGGAGACTCAGTGTAATAACTCAAAGCCAATACCATAGATATCGATACTCGTATCGACCATAAGCCAACTCTCTGGAAATCAAAAGCAATCATTATTCCACGTATAATCGATAAAATTCTTCATCGGATCAGATCAATACTGTAAGAATATTTTTAGAACGAAGTCTTCATGTTATAAAAATCAAAGCCGCGGGCAATGTTCAAAGTTATTTTTGGAATAACAAATGTTCACATGGTCAAGAAAGTTCCGTGCTATAACAGAAGTTATTTTATAGATATCAGTATGTAATTATGTTATAGATATCAGTATGTAATTATGTTATAGATATCAGTATGTAATTATGTTATATATATCAGTATGTAATTATGTTATAGATATCAGTATGTAATTATGTTATAGATATCAGCATGTAATTATGTTATAGATATCAGTATGTAATTATGTTATAGATATCAGTATGTAATTATGTTATAGATCAGTATGTAATTATGTTATAGATATCAGTATGTAATTATGTTATAGATATCAGTATGTAATTATGTTATAGATATCAGTATGTAAAATAGTAAAAAAAAATAAACGACTCTTATCCCCCCGCCCCCACAACCCCGATTGGTACACTCACAAGCATACTCACAAGCACACTCACAAGCACACTCACAAGCACACTCACAAGCACACTCACAAGCACACTCACAAGCACACTCACAAGCACACTCACAAGCGCACTCACAAGCGCACTCACAAGCGCACTCACAAGCACACTCACACGTACACTCACACGTACACTCACACGTACACTCACACGTACACTCACAAGTACACTCACAAGTACACTCACACGTGCATTCACAATTACAAATAGAAAACAGCTCCCCAACACACACCAACAAACAGCACCACAACACACAGCACACCAACAAACAGCAACACAACACACAGCACACCAACAAACAGCCCCACAACACACAGCACACTAACAAACAGCCCCACAACACACACCAACAAACAGCCCCACTACACACACCAACAAACAGCCCCACAACACACACCAACAAAAGCCCCACAACACACAGCAACAAAAGCCCCACAACACACACCAACAAACAGCCCCACAACACACACCAACAAACAGCCCCACAACACACACCAACAAAAGCCCACAGCACACACAAACAAACAGCCCAAGAACACACACCAACAAAAGCCCCACAACAAACACCAACAAAAGCCCCACAACACACACCAACAAACAGCCCCACAACACACACCAACAAACAGCCCCACAACACACAGCAACAAAAGCCCCACAACACACACCAACAAAAGTCCCACAACACACACCAACAAAAGCCCCACAACACACACCAACAAAAGCCCCACAACACACACTAACAAACAGCCCCACAACACACACCAACAAACAGCCCCACAACACACACCAACAACAGCCCCACAACACACACCAACAAACAGCCCACAACACACACCAACAAACAGCCCCACAACACACACCAACAAACAGCCCCACAACACACACCAACAAACAGCCCCACAACACACACCAACAAACAGCCCCACAACACACACCAACAAACATCCCCACAAAACACACCAACAAACAGCCCCACAACACACACCAACAAACAGCCCCACAACACACACCAACAAAAGCCCCACAACACACACCAACAAAAGCCCCACAACACACACCAACAAACAGCCCCACAACACACAGCAACAAAAGCCCCACAACACACACCAACAAAAGCCCCACAACACACACCAACAAAAGTCCCACAACACACACCAACAAAAGCCCCACAACACACACCAACAAACAGCCCCACAACACACACCAACAAACAGCCCCACAACACACACCAACAAACAGCCCCACAACACACACCAACAAAAGCCCCACAACACACACCAACAAACAGCCCCACAACACACACCAACAAACAGCCCCACAACACACACCAACAAAAGCCCCACAACACACACCAACAAACAGCCCCACAACACACACCAACAAAAGCCCCACAACACACACCAACAAACAGCCCCACAAAACACACCAACAAAAGCCCCACAACACACACCAACAAACAGCCCCACAACACACACCAACAAACAGCCCCACAACACACACCAACAAACAGCCCCACAACACACACCAACAAAAGCCCCACAACACACACCAACAAACAGCCCACAACACACACCAACAAACAGCCCCACAACACACACCAACAAACAGCCCCACAAAACACACCAACAAACAGCCCCACAACACACACCAACAAACAGCCCCACAACACACACCAACAAAAGCCCACAACACACACCAACAAACAGCCCAAGAACACACACCAACAAACAGCCCAACAACACACACCAACAGATGACTACAAGTTTCGGTCAGTATGTCGCGCACTCTAAGGCCAGGAGCCTGGGGTCGCCATGACGTGTGTGCCAGTCGACGGTGGGGGAAAGCCTTTAATCCAAGATCTTTATGGCGGGTGCTTCACTTGCCAAGATTAACACTAATGGTCACGGCATTGTTGTTGACACGGTTAAAAGGGGGAGGGCATAGTCCGAGACAAGAGAGAGTAAAGGAGTGGGAGGCGAGAGAGGGCATACATTTTTTAAAGTTTATTTTATTTTGTTTGGTTCTTTATTTCCAGTTTGTACATAATCGTTCGACGAAATGCCATTAACAAAGGTTGAAATGGACTAAAGCTGTATTTGAGAAGTTTAAAGGAATTTAAAGACATTTAAAGGAATTACAGGTTAAAATATGTTTTATTTGATAAGAGAGGATTTATCAGTGTAAAGAAGACAAATATTTGAACTTTGTTAAAATGCAATCAATCAAATTTCATATGAAATGCACCAACTTTGAGGATATTAAATGTATCAACTTACAAACAACATAATATGTATCAACACCGAGAAGATGAAATGTGTCAAATTAAAGAATGATTAATCAACTTTAAGATTATTTTAAGGTTATCATTTTTCAGCGCATAAAATGTATTACCTCTGAGAAGATTAAATGACGAACTTTTAGAGGAAGGGGCAATCAACTTGGTCTTGGAGCACATGTAATGTGTGAACATAGATAAGATTGAACATAGCTAAGATTGAACATAGATAAGATTGAACATAGATAAGATTGAACATAGATAAGATTGAACATAGATAAGATTGAACATAGATAAGATTGAACATAGATAAGATTGAACATAGATAAGATTGAACATAGATAAGATTGAACATAGATAAGATTGAACATAGATAAGATTGAACATAGATAAGATTGAACATAGATAAGATTGAACATAGATAAGATTGAACATAGATAAGATTGAAACGGTATGACGACCCACTTATCTGCTCAACAGCCGCAATAACTTTACTGTAGCAATTCTAATTCGTTGTATTTGCTTACACGACGATTTGATGATTCCAGTGTTTCCGTCAGTGACCTGCCCCTACATGAATTTAACTAACAAACCATCTGGGATGACCACGTTATAGAACAGTACATTACTAGCTGTCACTCGACCGTGACTTGTGATTTTTTTAGGGGTGGGGGATGGAGGGTGGTGGTTATTGTGACCGATACAATAATAATGCAACCAGGTCACCACATGTGTTGTTCTTTTTTTGTTAAAAATAAGTCACCAGAGCCTGGGTCACGACTGGTGTTTTGTGTTTATTGTTGATCTCAAATCACATGGGGCTTAGGTCAGTTTGTGTGTCCAAGGTCAGTGTGTGTGTCCAAGGTCACTGTGTGTCCAAGGTCAGTGTGTGTGTCCTAGGTCAGTGTGTGTGTGTACAAGGTCAGTGCGTGTGTCCTAGGTCAGTGTGTGTCCAAGGTCAATGTGTGCATCCTAGGTCAGTGTGTGTTTCCAAATTCAGTGTTTGTGTCCTAGGTCAGTGTGTCCGTCCTAGGTCAGTGTGTGTGTCCTAGGTCAGTGTGTGTGTCCTAGGTCAGTGTGTGCGTCCTAGTCGTATTCTGAGATGGTCAACAACCAACATAAAATGTGAATCAACACCACATATTGGTGACGTGTTTTAAATACAATGATTGGTGGATGGGAGCCGGCCTTGTGATTTCAAATAAAATTTTGAGAATTTTTTTCCCTTTTCTATAATTTATTCATGTAGAGAAGTTCACTGCATTGAGCCAGGTAAAGTAACCATATACAATAACATATAATGTAGGCGTGTAACTCATTGGATTAAGTCTTGATGGTTGGCACAGACCGCATCTAAGACAGGTGTTACAAACCACTACAGTAAGACACATCTAAGACAGGTGTTACAAACCACTACAGTAAGACACATCTAAGACAGGTGTTACAAACCACTACAGTAAGACAGACTGAACTTAAACGCAATAATTTCAGCTCCGCCTTGAGACACAATGCTATGGCAGCCCTTACTATTACTAGAGTCAACTCCTTGGTCAACTGTGGCACACTACTGTCATAGTTGACACTACTGTCATAGTTGACACTACTGTCATAGTTGACACTACTGTCATAGTTGACACTACTGTCATAGTTGACACTACTGTCATAGTTGACACTACTGTCATAGTTGACACTACTGTCATAGTTGACACTACTGTCATAGTTGACACTACTGTCATAGTTGACACTACTGTCATAGTTGACACTACTGTCATAGTTGACACTACTGTCATAGTTGACACTACTGTCATAGTTGACACTACTGTCATAGTTGACACTACTGTCATAGTTGACACTACTGTCATAGTTGACACTACTGTCATAGTTGACACTACTGTCATAGTTGACACTACTGTCATAGTTGACACTACTGTCATAGTTGACACTACTGTCATAGTTGACACTACTGTCATAGTTGACACTACTGTCATAGTTGACACTACTGTCATAGTTGACACTACTGTCATAGTTGACACTACTGTCATAGTTGACACTACTGTCATAGTTGACACTACTGTCATAGTTGACACTACTGTCATAGTTGACACTACTGTCATAGTTGACACTACTGTCATAGTTGATACTGCTGTCATAGTTGACACTACTGTCATAGTTGACACTGCTGTCATAGTTGACACTACTGTCATAGTTGACACTACTGTCATAGTTGATACTGCTGTCATAGTTGACACTACTGTCATAGTTGACACTGCTGTCATAGTTGACACTACTGTCATAGTTGATACTACTGTCATAGTTGACACTACTGTCATAGTTGACACTACTGTCATAGTTGACACTACTGTCATAGTTGACACTACTGTTATAGTTGACACTACTGTCATAGTTGAAGAACTTTGTTATTATAAGCAAACAAGTTTATAAACTTTCAACCAGTAACATGGTTAATATTGTTTCAGATCTTCAGGTAAATTTAGTTTTTATATTAAAAAATAATAATAATTTTAAAAAAAACACAACTGTTCCACTATATCGATCCATGACAGTCTTTAAAAAAATGAACTTACTTACATGCATCATTTAAAACTTTAAAATTTAATAAAAATATATAATATGCATATATATACAATATGATACCGAACGGCATACGGAAAAACGGTTCATTCTTTGAAAAAAAGAAAGTCACAGCAGTTAACACCATCTTATGTAACTCAATGGAGTTTTCTTTTCCGTTAACTATGACTACTATGAGCCAATACATGATAATAAATGCCCGTGTAAAAATTGTTCTTTTAAGTGATGATTTAAGTTGGCATTAAAGTGGCATTTAAGTTAGACATAATTTACTTTGTGCAATTATAGGAAATGCACATAAGAAAAAATTTGTATTACACAGCACAACATAATTTACACACAATTACGATGTTTAGACACAACACGACCACATGCGGTCATGATCTCGACCTCCTGACTAGCCACACAACATCATATGTGTCAAACCAACCAGGCGTACCATCCCCACATGCCATCCGTACCATCACCACAAGCCATCCGTACCATCACCACAAGCCATCCGTACCATCACCATAAGCCATCCGTACCATCCCCACAAGCCATCCGTACCATCCCCACAAGTCATCCGTACCATCCCCACAAGCCATCCGTACCATCCCCACAAGCCATCCGTACCATCCCCACAAGCCATCCGTACCATCCCCACAAGCCATCCGTACCATCCCCACCAAACATCACGTCAATACGAACCTAATCAAGAATCCCTGCTATCTCCTAGTCACATGGCACCATATCAACACACAAAACTCAGATCGCGTTCTGCGAAAGAAACTTTGTCTCAGCACACGGGACAGAAGCGTTCACAATCTCATAAATCCTTCTCCCGGGTGCGTCCTGTCTACACGGGTGTTCATCGACTACTACCTCGTTTCCGCCCTTTATTTGCAGTTCGATACGCGCGACTTCACCAGTCAGTCAGCAGGTGTTTCGCCCTTAGCACAACTCCAGGCTCGACTAACCTGTTGCTTGGCTCAAAACTACGTGCGCACACACACAGACACACTGAACAAATCGGTCTGTTGTAGTTCTCTAAAACCATGTACTGTATTTTATGTACGGCACCACTGTTCACAGTGTCAACCCGTGTACTGTGGAATGGTCGACCTTGATAAAACACGTGAATGGTTCCGGCGTTACATTGGTCAGGAGTCACTTCAAAAGGTTCTCAAACATTGCAAACACATGATGTCGTAGTAGATGGCGCCATTGTCTTTCCATTTTATTTATTTATTATGTCTTTGTGGCGTCATTAATGTATTTCTTAAATATCTCCTTCCAGGCCAAAGATTACTCATTAAAAGGACGTAGTGGATATTAGGGAATAAATGAGAAAACGAACTGTTTGGCAAGTCCTAAGAATTAGCATGCTTTTGTTAAAAAGAAATTGATTCAAATTGTCTTAACAGCAAAAATTAACAGATAAAATAAAGTTAGCATCTAGTGGAAAAGATTACGTTTGATCTTTTCCTAATTTAGTTGTTTCACAACTTATAATACTTACGTTTTTAATGACTTTACTTATTTAAAAAAAACGTTTTCAATTCTGTCATTATTTGAGATTTGACAAAAATTGTTTTTAAACAATGAGGGAAAAAATTAAATGTTAAGCTTGAGAGGACTGTCACGTGAGAGAGGTCAGAGGTAAATTGGTAGTGGTCACATGACAAGGGAGAAGAAGACATGGCGACTGGAGTGTGGTTCTATTTTACGGACGTGAGATATACTTGATGTAAATTAATGTACATAGAGTTGTGATTGAAAGTTATTTTGTTGAAACAGTGCCTCATGAAATCATTGTGAGAAAGACAGAGTTGATAAGGTCACGCCCACACGGCCACGTTACAAGGACAATGTCTCTTATACATATAAGACGCATTTGTTGTCTGTCTGTCTGTCTGTTCCCTAATAACTCAAGATCCAGACAACCAAATAACGTGAAATTTGGTACACGTACACAAAATTATACCGGAAAGGTTATTAAACAGGTTTCGTTCCATATATATAAGATACTGGGGGCCGGGGGCCCAAAATGTAGTTTTTCCCTATATGAGCTATATAAAATAAAAAATTATTGAAAATTAAGACGTAAAATAATGACGCAAATTAATAAACATTTTGGTGTCGAGATTAACAAGAAGGCGATTATCGCCATAAAATAATTGTTTTGTTGTTGTTGCTTTTGTTGTTGTAGTTGTTGTTTTGTTGTTGTTTTGTTGTTGTTTTGTTGTTGTTGTAGTTGTTGTTTTGTTGTTGTTGCTTTGTTGTTGTTGCTGTTGTTGTTGTAGTTGTTGTTTTGTTGTTGTTTTGTTGTTGATGTTTTGTTGATGTTTTGTTGTTGTTTTGTTTTTGTTGTTGTTGCTGTTGTTGTTTTTGTTGTTGTTGCTGTTGCTGTTACTGTTGTTGTTGCTGTTGTTGTCGCTGTTGTTGTTGCTGTTGTTGTTGCTGTTGTTGCTTTTGTGTTGTTTTTACTGTTGTTGTTGTTGTCCACATCCCTTGCCCTGCGACGACAATGTCCTTCATGTTTTTATTGCTTTGTTGTTGTTGCTGTTGTAGTTGTTGTTTTGTTGTTGTTGCTTTGTTGTTGTTTTGTTGTTGATTTTGTTGTTGATTTTGTTGTTGTTTTGTTTTTGTTGTTTTGTTGCTGTTGCTGTTTCTGTTGTTGGTTTTGTCGTTGTTGCTGTCGTTGTGTTGCTGTTGCTGTTGTTGTTTTGTAGTTGTTGTTTTGTTGTTGTTGTTGTTGTTGCAGTTGTTGTTGTTTTGTTTTTGTTGTTTGTTTTTGTTGTTTTGTTGCTGTTGTTGTTTTTGTTGTTGTTGCTGTTGTTGTTAAACCTGGGCGAAGCCGGGTACTTGCCCCTAGTTACATTATATCAGGGAGGAACAATAAAAAAGGGGACATGACAAAGGGAGGTGACAATGGAGTACAGGTAGTTTAACGAGACAACGACTACACCATATACACACACACACCGGTTTGGCATCAGCCTTCCCCCCCCCCGGGAATCGTAACGTATGACCCAAACATAAAAACCCCAAGTCTCTGCAATAATATAAGAACCGGTCCAATAGTTCCACAACTGATTCATCTAAAGGTACCAGATCCGGGTCATCGGGTCACGTGTGACACTAGATTTAAAAAAAAATGACTGTGCTGTGGGAGGACGGGAATTGATCGATTAGTTCTGTGAAGAAGAGATCTTAGTAGAAAATCCTAATTCTATTTTATTTATTTATTCAAGTTTAGTGTTCAATGAAAATAGCATTGGAAGATATATTTTTAAAAGTGCAGACATTGGGGTAGTTTTCATACAATGCGGCATTAAGATAATCAAGAAATGTATCAATCTTTTTTTTTAAATTTAGGTATCTGTAGCAGCGGCATAGCGTGGGTATGTGTCGCATGGGGTATTTGCCCCCTTGCCCCCCCTCACTACGCCACTGATCTGTAGTGGACTCTACCCAGAATATTATACGCCCAAACCTGACCGATAATTGTTTTAAAGTTTTAATAGTTGAAAATAGTATCATGAAGAATAGATTGCTTAAGCAGACATATTTGAGTGATATTTAAATTCTTTAAGAGATTTATTGAAAGTATGCCAAAAGTCAACAATATTTGATGGTCTTTATATTACTTGAAAATGGCTTCCATTATAAATATTGTATAACAAAATGTTGAAATTTTTATCAATTCAGAAAAAGAGATTTCCTTCACAATCCTGTGTAAAAAATATTTTCTTCTTTTTAGTCCGCTTATAAAAACTTGGTTTTTAAAAATATTTTTTAAACTTCTATTTATTTTATTCTTTTTAGTCTAAGTCAGTGGTTCCCAAAGTGGTCCCTACGGACCCCCAGGGGTCCGCGGAGCCTTTCTGGAGGTCCGTGGAAAATTAAAATTGATTTGGGGGTCCCTGAACAACGTCAGGGGGTCCGCGGAAAGTTTTGTATAAAAATAATAAAAGTATGTGTGAGTTTTTTTTACTTATTACGGAAATAACAATAAAGTACAATGAATACTATAGTAGCCATTTTTAGGTCCTGAGTAAAATAAAGTTGTTTGACCTAGAAAAAGAATAAAACTACAATATTTCTACAGCTGTAAAAAAATCAAAATGATTGGTTAATTGAAAGGTATGTCAAGTTTGATGCGTGAGAAAGGTGGAGACCCTACATGTAGGTCATAAAAATACACTCTTTTAACGGAAATAACGATGATAGCAGGGTTGGTTAAATTTTGACTTGTCGGTAAGTCATATTTATCTTAATATGACTTACCGACAGCTTTCCATTTAAACCACATTTGATATGATTGGACGATTAAAAATACATGAATCGAGTCAGCAAACAGACTTTTAATTCAAAATTCAAGGTTAATTAAAAAAATAAAATAAAACTCACAAAGGTAGCGTGCGTTTTTTTTGTGGTGAAAATAATTAAATAGAATTGTATCCTTCCATCTCACGTAAAATAATTCTAAGGGGTTTACTGCAGAATTCAATTGAAAAATTTAATAATTAATAGTTAAGTAACCGTTTCAAATAAAACATTTATACAATACATTACAATTTTTGTGTCCTTTTTAACAGATGAGTGTTCCGAAGAACAAATGTAGACATTACAGTGTTGAATATTTGAAGTATGGTTTTATTTCATTACCAGGAAATAGTATTTTACCAATGTGTCTTCTGTGAAATAAAACTTAGTCGAATGATTCTATGAAACCTTCCAAGCTTAAGGAACATTTAATGAAAATCCATAGTGATAAAAAAGATAAAGATTTAACGACTTTTTGAAGCAGTCCCAGAAACATATTTGAAAACGCAATCACTCCAACAACTCATAGGGACAACATCTAAGTGAGATGACAATGGACTGCGTGCGTCTTATAATATTTCTTTATTGATTGCAAAGTCTGGAAAGCAACACACGATTAGTGAAGAAATTATTTTACTAGCTGTAAGTGAGGTGATAAGCACTGTGTTGAACAAACCAGCTTTAGAAATCTCAAAAAGAAATCAACTGAGCAATAATTCAGTCCAAGGAAGGATTAACGAAATGGCTCAGTGTGTTGAAGATTCTTTATGTGATTACTTGAAAACATCTTAACTTTCCCTACAGCTTGACGAGTCCACTTTACCAGGATACGAGGCTTTACTTTTAGCTTATGTAAAATTTGTAAAAGAAGAACAATTTTGCCAAGAACTGTTGTTTACTAAATGTTTGGAAACAGATACAAAAGGTGAAACATTATTTACTGAATTAAAAATATGTTTCGATGAAAAAGCTATGCCCTTGACTAATATCATTTCTGTTGCTATTGACAGTGCTACGGCAAAGGTAGGAAGATACCGAGGCTTTCTGGCACCTAAAACATAATATACCACATGTATGTTCAGTGCATTGTCATTCATCGAAATCGAAATCAATTTGTTGCAAAAATCTTAGTGAACGTGTGCATGGATCACTAGATTATGTCATTAGAGCAGTTAATAAAATCAAAAGGAATGCCTTCAGTGAGATATTATTTGCTAAAGTTTGTTTTTAAAAATGATGAAGACTATAATTGTTTACCACGTCTCACAGAAGTACGAAGGTTATCTAAAAGTGCTTGTTTAAATCGATTTTATGCTCTCTTTTATTTAGTGCTGGAATTCCTGGAAGGCAAAGAAAATGATTTGAGAAAAAATTAACTAACTCAAAAAATTGCATAGCCTACTTGACAGACTTGTTTGCCAAATTTAACGAAACTTATTTGAAACTACAAGGTGACCAATTAAATGTAATCAAAACTAAAAGCGTAATATCTGCTTTTGTTGCAAAACTTTTTCTGTATAAACAAAACATGGGGAGCGGAGAATGTTCTCAGATTCAAAATCTCTCGAAATTCCAAAATAGAGGTGAAAACTTGCTTGCTTGCCTACTGTCAACACTTAACGACTCTTCATGCAGACCCGAACCAAAGATTTGAAGACATTCTTCTCTTGGATATTCCCGACTGGTTGTTGAACCCTTTTGCTTGGGGACAAACTCAGATTCCAGACATAAATGGATCCATACTAATACAGGAGCAACTTATTGAATTATCCACAAATGAGGAACTTAAACCAATGTTTGAACAAGGATACCACACATTCTGGTTACAAAAAGAGATCCCAATTTTATGTTCTGCATTAAGGGTTATTGTACAAAAGTTGTTGACTGCTTTCCCGTCTTCCTATTTGGTAGAACAAGGAATCAGTGACGTCATGAACCTCATCACAAACAAAAGGAACCGGCTATACATTTGTGCTCGTTAAAAAGTTAATCTAATTCTCTAGCATTCATCAAATAATTTATATTATTGACATTACAAATACAGTTTAATTTGATAAATATTCGCCTTCAAAAATTCATTATAATTCTGTATAGAAGGAGCGTCTGTAAACAGATAAGATATAAGTAACATATCGCACTGGGCATTGTTAAAAGTAAACATAACTCTCACATTTTTTAAAAATGAGTTTCGTGTATAAAAAAATTTGAAATTCTTAGGATCCAATATAACTAAGGTCTTTCCTCAGATACAGATACAGATCTTTATGTAGACGTCAATACCTTAGCCATGAAGGGGGGAAACCTTTCTGACAGCTTAAATAAAGTTTCTGAGACATCTTCAAGGCATAAATCAATGATAATTTTTCTTTATGTCTTTCAAATGTAAGACAAACCAGCAATTTGAGACATTAATAAAAACACACAGTTTAAGACAAACCGGCTATTAAAGACAAACCAGCAATTTAAGACATTAATACAAACCAGCAGATTAAGACAAACAAACAGTTTAGGACAAATCAGCAGTTGAAGACAAACAGTAGAAACATTTTGGTGCTTTCTAAACGCGATCAAATTGAGTCGTCTGTGTCGTCTCGGTAATCTCGTGGTAGCCAGCATTTAAGCCGACGATGACGTCATTGACCAGATCGATTAGTTGCTTATCTTACACGGGTAATTGAAGCTTCCAAAGTCAATTTATCTACCGGACTTTAGGTTTTATCAAACAACTTGCCAGCACCCTCAAGGATTTAGTCAGCATGTTCCGGCTTGACCTTTGACCCCAAGATCCCAGGACCCAGATCAAATGATCGTTAGATGACAAGCAGGTGACGTGATAAGTTTTAAAGGTGTGGTTAGTTCAAAATTAGACATTCAGAATAAATGAGAAATACAACAAAATGTGAACAAACCAATGGCGGAGTGAACAAACCAATGGCGGAGTGAACAAACCAATGGCGGAGTGAACAAACCAATGGCGGAGTGAACAAACCAATGGCGGAGTGAACAAACCAATGGCGGAGTGAACAAACCAATGGCGGAGTGAACAAACCAATGGCGGAGTGAACAAACCAATGGCGGAGTGAACAAACCAATGGCGGAGTGAACAAACCAATGGCGGAGTGAACAAACCAATGGCGGAGTGAACAAACCAATTGCGGAGTGAAACAAACTAATGGCGGAGTGAACAAACCAATTGCGGAGTGAACAAACTAATGGGCAGAGTGAACAAACCAATGGCGGAGTGAACAATCACAGCTGAAACTTATTGGTGAGGAAACGACCCCATTTGAAACATATGACAGATTAAACGACCCCAGTTGGAAACTATGACATTTGATTGCTGCCTGGTCAATCTATATATATAATTCTCTTCGTGGTCGGACCCTGCGAGACAAGCTGCAAGTATGTTCAACATATACTAATTTTAGAAAGCAGCGCACCAAGTTACTGCACCAATGCATCAAAAGGTGTGCAAATTAAATATGCGCTGTAAAAAAAATTATATGACGTCATTGTTTTCGCTGATATTTTAATTTTGTAAAAAGGGAACAATGTAAAAATTTATAAAATACTTTGTGTACATTTCAGAAAGTTTAATATTTCGTATTGATCAAACAAGGACAAGTTAGTTGGGATTTTGAAAAAGGTGGGCGCCGTAGGCGCCCTAAAAAAGTGCATTTTTTCAAAATAAATTGATTTCAGCTGAACACTTCTTTCATTTTTTACGGGTGATACGCCGCGGGTCTCTCCAGAGTTCCTTCTTTTCATTCACTCACAGTCGTTTGCCCAAACCCACCCCATTTTGACAACTGTGTCTTTCAGGAAGTCTTCACCCGTCACTAAATCATTAGCGGCGTATGCTACGCCGCGGGTCAGCTAGTATCAAATACACTACCATCAGCCTCAAGGTTATCAGATCAAACACAGACAACTGACAAGGTGAAAACTTAAGACTGGCGTTTTTTCTTTTTAAGGACGACCCGAAATAACATTCTAATTATCCCAGTCCTACGTCTCTTATGGAGTTCCCACTCGAGGTGATAGCGGGGTCACCGGGTTCACACGTGGGGGTCAGGGGTGAAATTGTCGTAAGGAAAGATATCTCGCTAACGAGACGGGGGATTTCACAATTTTCTTTACCTTTATCATTTGGCTTGTCCCTATACAATGTCATAATTACATGTCAGTGACTCAAATGTTCGCCTTTCTATCGCACTTTCAAGTCAATGTAGTCTTTAAACATTCAATCGTTTACAACATTGCTACTTCTAGCCAACATCTATCCTATAATTAAATCACTTCTGTCTTAAGAAAGCTGTCGTATAACCAGAGGCGCCTCAATTGGTGGTGTCCCCCAGTGCGGTAGTCACCCCCTCATGACTTATCCAATAGACCTCCTCCGAGTCCACCCGTGCCAAATAACGGGAACATACAGAATGTTACACTTTGGTGACATGGTGTAAACCATTGTGATGGTGTCACCCCTTGTGATGGTGTCACCCCTTGTGATGGTGTCACCCCTTGTGATGGTGTCACACGATGCGGTCCGTACCACCCGCTCCCCCTAGTGACGCCTCTGCGTATAACAACACTTTAGCACCGGTCGAACATTGTCTTGTTGGTATAATACTACAACCTCTCATAGGGCGCCGCATAGCCGCCGATATTGTCTTGTTGGTATAATACTTGCACCACAAGTCTACACACTTCAATAAGACCAGGAGAACCTGACAGAAATGCTAAATTTATTAAAAATATATATATAATAATCTTTACTATTTTCTCTCATTGAGCCTATTAAATCAGGTTTTTTCGATTACTAAGACTATCAGGTCGGAATAGCGATCAGATTAATAGATAAGATTTTAATGAATTTATTTAATTTATGATATTTTTAGGGATTCATGCAAACATTTGTCCACCTTTATCATAAAATATACTAAGTTTGGGGCCCCTAAATAATCGGGGGCCCCTGGCTTTAGCCCGTTCAGCAACCCCCACCCCCTTAACCCGCCATAGTTTTAAGCATATGTTTTGAGGAACTATCACTACTATATTTTTGCATAACATAGCGCAGATAGTCTTACGTTATTGATGAAACATTTTACACTGTGTCATATATTTATGTTGCTATCTCATACCCTTGAATGTTCCCCACCATATTGACACTGATATCAAGGGCCTTGTATATGCTCAGCTGTGTGGTAATCTCCAATGTTTACTAAAGGCGTCTGTCTCACAGATAACAGTTAAAATACCAACGAAAGGCTCGAACTCTTTTGTTAAAAAATAATCATCTGCTGATAAAAGAACTTCAATTTTTTTAAATTGGTTATTCTTAATATATAATGTAAAAAAACACACAAATTATTGCTTGTAAATATAACCTTTGAACTTTTTTGTATGTTTTTATTTTGTTTTTGTTCCTTTGCTCGCTTTAAAATGAAACAAGAACTGAATTTTAAAATGTTTGAATAAAGAAACGGAAAGAAACAAACAATCTGTTCCTTCGACTTAAACGCCAAAAGCCATGCAGCAGTAGTTAACTTGGCATCACTTAGAATTCGCTGTGAAAACTTTCCTTGAAGTAAATTCCCGCAAACACGCACCCACTCAGTCCAAAAATTCCGTCCAGCGGCGTATCTAGCGTTATTGCCGTCGTCTTGGACGTAACGAGAGCACCTCTTCCACGAAATTTCTTTTGCAGCTTGTCTACAGTCAACAGTATTTGACGACCAAAAAAAGACTTCTGCACGAGTCCCCAACTTTTCATACTCAAACAATTCGTCTAATTTTACCGTGTCATGGCTTACACCAATCGTCTCTGGTATTTTCTTATCTTATTTTATCTTATCTTATCTTATTTTATCTTATCTTTTACAGAAGCTCCTTCTATTTAGAAGATTATTGCGTACTACGCTTATCCATGGTTTATGTCTTGTCTTGCAATTTTATTAGAGTTTTAAATGTTGATAGAGTGTTAGTTTTAAATTTTGATAGAGTGTTAGTTTTAAATGTTGATAGAGTGTTAGTTTTAAATGTTGATAGAGTGTTAGTTTTAAATGTTGATAGAGTGTTAGTTTTAAATGTTGATAGAGTGTTAGTTTTCCTGGTTTGATCAGGCATCCCATTCAAGACGGGTGAAACGAAAATGTTAATCTGTTTGTTGTTGCATAATGAATAAGAAAAGTTTGTGTTATAGTTATGTCTATCTGAGGGTTGTATTAAGTAATAATTGTGTTGTGTCTAATTGAGGGTTGTATTAAGTTATCTTTGTGTTGTGTATATCTGAGGGTTGTATTAAGTTATCTTTGTATTGTGTCTATCTGAGGGTTGTATTAAGTTATCATTGTGTTGTGTCTAATTGAGGGTTGTATTAAGTTATCTTTGTGTTGTGTCTATCTGAGGGTTGTATTAAGTTATCTTTGTATTGTGTCTATCTGAGGGTTGTATTAAGTTATCTTTGGGTTGTGTCTATCTGAGGGTTGTATTAAGTTATCTTTGGGTTGTGTTTCCAAGTTAGAATTAATTGCCGTAAGTATTATTACTACTTTGCTCTTTGTTCCTCTATACTCTAGTGTTTCAAGGTTTAATGATTTAACTAATGGTATTACTCTTGTCATTTTTAAAAATTATTCTCCAGTAACAAATCTGGCAGCTTCCTTGTTACAGCTGGGTTCACTACGACAGAAATGAACAAGACAGAGAAGTGCACAACTAGTCTTTGGGTTGTAACTCTACTATAACTAGCTGTTAAAGTCGAGATTTAACGTTTCGTTTATATATCTAACTATAAATATTAGCGAGCTGTTCACATCTAGACCATGGTTTATAAATCTGATTTGTCAACACTGGATTTATCCACACACACACAAATCTCTTGGACCAGTTACAATGTTGTCCTAAAATGTCAAGGTGGCGTGATGTCATTACATAAAGAAACCAGATTAGATTAATCTCAGCATCACGTGACGACACGTACCATCATCATCATCATCCTCTGTCGACAGAGATTATATGGGATGAGAATTAATCAAGTTGTCAAATTTGATTTAACACCCGATAATAAACTTTCGCATTTTTATCAAAGGTTCATAATTTAAAAAAGAAAAAAAAAGAAGAAAAAAACAACAAAAAACAAGAAAAAAAAACAAAAAAAAAGGAACCTGAATAATAAAGAATGGGGTTTGACGATATATGACAACTAATGTAAAATTATATCATACTACTGGTGGTAAATTAAATGATACTATTGGTGTAAGTTATATCATACTACTGGTGGTAAGTTATATCATACTACTGGCGGTAAAACCCGTGTACTTATTGATAAAGAGTTGTATCATCACAAATTAAATTGTTCTGTAAACAATGCCTTTCAAAGACTGAACAACTTCATGATTACTTCCTTTACCGTGCAAAGGTTTCTTACCTGTACCGTAAATGAAATAACGTCCTTTGTTTAATTAACCCTCCACTGCCCTGCTACGTCTTCTATTAAGAAACAAGAAAACAACAACCGCCAGCTGATTTAAAGTGACGTAACTTGTCATCACCATGGATGGCTGCCTCGCTAGATGGTCAGTCATCTGTTGGGGGGGGGTCCCTTAATGTTTTTATTGCTGCGCTGCCGTCCAGGGAATGAGTGTGCAACAGACGGCCAACACAAACGTAGTTGACCAATACTGCCACATTTGTATGGTCACGTCGTATAAGTGTCACGTGACAGACGCGATGATGTGATCATCAATGCCACTTTAAAGGTAGCCAACATCTGCAAAGGGTAGCACATTTTGTAGCAGGTAGCACATTCTGTAGCAGGTAGCACATTCTGTAGCAGGTAGCACATTCTGTAGCAGGTAGCACATTCTGTAGCAGGTAGCACATTCTGTCGCAGGTAGCACATTCTGTGTAACAGGTAGCACATCCTTCTAAAATCAGAACACTGCTTAGAGCATACACTAAATGTTATACAGCCTGTTAAATGTAGAAGATCACGCTAAACTTAGAAGACCACGATCAACGTATCAGCATCATCCCGTGAACGTTGCGGTGGTTGGGCGCATGGACACATCAACAGACACCGATATCCACATTGGTTTATCTTCAGCGGCGGCCAATAATTCATTCAGCCTCAGCGATGTCCAATCATCTACAGTGCCTTGAAGGATGATTCATTTTCGTCTGGCTATAAATGCCACAGCACATGATCGAACCACGCCAGCTTGCGTCTCGTAATTGTCCCTGTAATGTTTTCTTGACGGCTCGCATTGGAGTTTATTCTGTCCCAGACATACTCATTGGTCTTGTTTTCTAGATACGAGATTAGTTGGATTTTTCTCATGCAGTTGTTTTCAAATGCCAGCAGATTGCTCTCATTGGCTGCCAATAATGTCCAGGTCTCACATCCACTCAGGACAATAGTTTTAACGAGAGCTCTGTAAAGCCTGAGCTTTGTTGGAAGGCTTTGCTGGTCCATATTTGATTAGTTTCGTCACTGCTGCCATTCATTTTTCTAGCTCGAATTTCAACTTCGCAATTACCATCTCTAGAAATAAGGCTCCAAGGATTTTGAAGTTATGTACCTCTTCAATATATCACCGTATGCTAAAAGTAGCACCCTGTTGAAGGTAGCACCTCCCTGTTAAAGGTAGCACACTGCTAAAGGTAGCACCTCTCTGTTAAAGGTATCACCCTGATATAGGTAGCACCTCTGTGTTGAAAACTAAACACCACGGTTGTAGAGGGGTGTGTTCACTGTTTCATCGCAGAATGAAATTTTCCTCTTCAAAGACGAAATCGCTAAAAAAAAATCCATATCTGATCACCGTTTACATTTTTTAACCATACGCCCAAATGAGTTATCTTAATGTAGAGATATAGTGGAACATATTCCCACTTAAGGGAGGACTTTGTTTACCATCCACCGTGCTGGCGTCCATATCCATAAACAATGAAGACATCCAGTAAGTTCAGACACTTGAACCTGGCGCCTGGTTCCACTTTGAATGCGGGCTGATTGAAAACAGGTTCCTGAGTTAAACAGCTTCCTTAAAGCCATCAATTGTGTAAGTTCTAAGTGATTCTGGTCCATTTACATTTCACTGGTCACCAAGTGTCTTTTATTGAAGAGCGATGCTGGATGTGTTAAGTGCTTATAAAACAAGAAGTAAGAGGCCACATGCAGTGCTGTGAGCACGGGCAGTATCGAGTGCAAGTGGAGTATCGAATTCATTGAGTTAACCATCCCGGCAAAGCACACGGGATGGCGCCAAAGTGGTAGCGGCTCGTAGTAGGAAATTCCACCACCTCCTTGTGAGGTCAACTTAGTGGGAGGCATCTTCGACTGTATGTCCTGGATGCCCAGGTGGCCGCTTCAGAAGCGACCGCTTTTGGGGGGGGGGTCCTCAGCTGTTACGTCCCTTTGGTGGCCAAATGGCTAAGGGGGTCTTCCGGGAAGACCCGTAAAGAGCACTAGGCTCGGGGCTTCTGATTTTCTTCCACATGTAGGTTCATGAGTGATTTCGAAGACTGCTTACCTTCAGAATTAGTCCAATTTTCAGAACTCTTAAAAAAGTTATTGTCCAACCCCAGGCTCAGGGTAAGGAAAAGGAATTAGCACAAAGCGAAAATAAAAAAACTTGCACAGAGCTAAAATTTTTGCTTCTTTTGAATGAGCTATATTTCACATAGTCCTTTACAAATGTACACATCGCACTTCGCATCTATCTTTCAATGATGACATCAAACTGCAGCTGAGAGCGATCCTTTCCAAAGTTGAAAAGAATATATAATAAGTTAGAATTTGCATGGGACAACAAAGACTGATTATGCTCTCTCTAATGAGCATTGAAAAGGAACTTGTAAGCTTACTCAGCTTTATTGACTTGATTGAAAACTTCGCCATTTGAAAAATTGGCAAAAGAAAGTTGTAGGTTGAAATAATAATCATACATATTTTTCAATAATTTTTGTTATTTCAAATAGAGAAAAGAATTCGTTACCTCATGAATTTTTTAAAAAAAAACGGAATAACGCTTAATATTATTCTTTATGGGGGAGCGTTCGTAACCACGAAACAGCGTAAGTCGGGATGGGACCGTCGTAACCGGAGGACTACCTGTATATAAACATGCATATCTATGCTCTCACGCCTTTAAAAAATATATATATAAAAATATTAACTCAAAGACATTGAAATCATAATTTTCCTCAAGAAAAACATAAACAAAGAAAACCCATCTTTTGATTTTTTATATTTTTTTTGGTGTGGTGGTGATAAAAATCGTATTCCCCCAACCCCACTGTGGTGGAGGGAGTCGTGAGGTGGGATTCGTTCATGCTGTCGGTGTGTCCAAGCCCAAATGGCTTTATATCTTTTAAAACAGAAGACACTGCCTCTTACATTCCAGCCTTCTTTAAAGATCTCTCTGCTGCGACTATTTCTTTTCTTTTTTCCTAATTTGTTTTAATGTTGTTCGTGTGTTGGGACTGTTTTATTATTGCAAGTTAACTGATATTTTTTTTAATAAGAATTTTCGCGTTTAACGTATTTCATTGTATTTCTTAATTTCTTTCTAGATTAAAAAATTTGTCATCTTTTGTTTACTGACATAAAATCGTACACAGTAAAATTTTAGGCTCGGGTGTCACCCCCTGATGGGTGTCACCCGGGGCGACCCGCCCCCCCACCCCCCTAGTGACGCCACTGCCTGGCTTTCAGGTTTTTTTGTGAATAAATGCATGTCGTGTGTGAGAGACGTGTTGTTGTGTTTACATTGTATGAGAATGCAATGACTTGACCTAGTATGAAACACGTGGTTTGTGAGGTGAACTGTAAGCGTGCTGGTCAAATAAATGTACGGTTCAAGAGGCAACCGGAGTTGATTGCAGTTGATTGCATACGCGCGGTTTATGTAGTTGGTTGTACAGTAGATCACAGTGAATCGTTTATAGTGATTAAAGACAGTTGTTAACCAGACCACAGTGTGTTAAAGCCTTGTCACTTGACCAGACACAAGTTCTATTACATCGTGAATTGAAGGGGGGGGTGTTAAAAGAAAACTTCGATCTTTCGCACAAGAGTTTTAAAAAAGTCTGTCCTGGGGAAATGCCCGCTTCTTGTTTCTGTTTGCAGACGTATTTCAAGGTGCGTCACCACCTTCCTATCAGGGGTTCTCGTCTTGTGCTGGACACCGTGTGCTGCCAACATCACGTGCGTGTGTGTATGTTGTGAATTGTGTGTGTTTGTGGGTCTGTGAGTATATGGGTTGAAACGTCGTTTTTAGGGGGAAAAAAGTGCTGCTATCGTTAGTTCCACTGCCTTAAGTAACATGATTTTGTATCTGTTGATGGTAACTTAAAAGTTACACAACAAAGTATTTTCCATTTCTCTACTTTCATCCCGAGTGTGTGTGTGTGTGTGTGTGTCGGGGGGGGGGTTGAGGAGGGCTGGAGATCCCCTCCCAATACTAAGACGTTCCTTTACTCTCACATTCACATACTTCCATTGTCTCCCTTTGAGTGTTTACAATCATCCAACAGCAATAAAACCAGTGAATCCCAGTATACATGACGTCACCACGAGTGGAGAGACTTGCCCAAAGGCTTTAAATTATTCCGCTTACACTCATACTCATAGCCCCCAGAAACATCGCGCCACAGACAAAAACAAATACAGTCTTTATCGTCCTTTTCTCTCACATGATCATTAAAATCTTTACCGAAAGTTGAGGAGGAAAAGCGATTTTACTTCCCTTTGATTTTTCCCCCCTGCTATTTACCATAACTCTCACTGTCTTGGCTTCATTCTTTTTAAAAAAACTTCCTCTTAAATTTCTCCCGCAAATAAAAAAAAGTTTTTAAAAAATAAAAAAAATCTATGATTCATTTTTTCTGTTACGTACCTCTAAATTTACCTTAGCGAATATCTTGTGTTAGAAAGAACTGCTACATCTGGGTTGCAGGGTTTACCTTTTGTTTATATTGTGGACGATTGGTTTGGTCTTCAGACTACAACAATCACTGAAGGCAGACAGTCGGACCTGGCCACGGAGAGTTATCACAAGAAACACAGAAGAACATCGCGGTTAAGGGCTGATGTCATGTACTCTGGTTAGTGGGGAAAGGAGCTCGGTAAGGCAAGCGTCTGATAAGCATATAACCCTAACAGTGTCAAGGTCGTGACCCAACAAGACCAAAATTTGGTCTTTAGCTTCTCTCCAAGCCTTTAAACAACCATCAACTTGATGTACGGATTATGATGATATGACGTAATGTTCAGTGTGTGTCCAGATTGGGTAGTTTTCAATTCTAAACCAAAATAATGAAGCCAGACCTCGGTGACGACAAACAAGATCGATACTTTTTTTGGCTCCCGTTTCCCTTAGGTGTATGAAAGCTGTGTAACTATGGTAGGTAGGAATAACCAATCAATAGTTCTTACAAATAAAATGTGGATGTACATTGAGAATAGATATGAAACCTAACTGTTGATTCTACCATGGAGCAATAAGTTATGTCAAACGTAATTAGCCTAATTAGCCTTATTTTAAATATATAAATTAATATTACTTAGGAATAACAGCTTTATAGAATTTGGTATTTATTAATGTATACAAGCTTTCTTCTTAATGAAATCATTTACAAGTTTACAATATCGGTTGGCTCAAAAATATCAACCAACAACAGAACACATCACATCTACCCACACAACACATCTACCCACACACAACATCTACCCACACAACACACCTACCCACACATCACACCTACCCACACATCACACCTACCCACACATCACATCTACCCACACATCACATCTACCCACACATCACACCTACCCACACACCACACCTACCCACACATCACATCTACCCACACATCACATCTACCCACACATCACATCTACCCACACACCACATCTACCCACACAACACAACTACCCACACAACACAACTACCCACACATCACATCTACCCACACATCACACCTACCCACACATCACATCTACCCACACACCACAGCTACCCCACACAAATTGTGGCACCAACAATGGAAACATCACACGTGCACCAGCATCTTGTTTACTCCAATTTATACAACTACTACAGTTGTACGCCCTTTGTTTACAACCGTGTGCCCCTTCACTCACAGCCTTTAGGCATCCCACCCGCAGTCTTACAAGCAAATTATTCAAATTAATGACGTCATTTCAAAGTTATGTCGTAGTCAACGCTTTATTTCATGGTCAGCAAAACACACACACGGACTTGGTACAACACACATGGACTTGGTACAACACACATGGACTTGGTACAACACACATGGACTTGGTACAACACACATGGACTTGGTACAACACACATGGACTTGGTACAACACACATGGACTTGGTACAACACACATGGACTTGGTACAACACACATGGACTTGGTACAACACACATGGACTTGGTACAACACACATGGACTTGGTACAACACACATGGACTTGGTACAACACACATGGACTTGATACAACACACATGGACTTGGTACAACACACATGGACTTGGTACAACACACAAGGACACAGGTACAACACACAAGGACACTATTACACAACCAGTGGTCGGTGGTATTAAACCACTGGCACAATACATCCCCTCTCTAAAATCATGTTACCATTCCCGTGGGTGTTTGGTTATACCATGGGTGGCCAGACTTGTAGCATCTGAGAGCCATTTTGATAATTTTGAAAATTGTTGAGAGCCGCATTGAAGCATTAAGGTTCATGACCCAATACGCAATTAAACATTTCTTTAGTGATTGCTTTAGTGATTGCTTTAGTGATTGTTTTAGTGATTGCTTTAGTGATTGCTTTAGTGATTGCTTTAGTGATTGATTTATTTTTTTAACAATTATTGTTTATTCGAATTTGATAATTTAAAAAGTTTGCTTGTTTTACCCTAACCGTATGTTGAAGTAATTTCATTTCCAAAATTAACAAATATTTTAAAATGTAAAATGCATTTAAACTCATAATTATAGTGCACATTAAGTGTTATAATTCTTCTGAGTAGCCGTTGAACTATCAACTGTCTTTCTTGTAACTAGTAACGTCTCGATTCTTAGATTATTTTTTTTTGAAAGTCAAGAATTTTTTATAGAGTCGCATCAAATTGCTAGCTTTGTAATTTGCTAGTAGCGCTTCGCAAAAGAATGAATATTGGCTTATCTTCTTATCGATAAATGCAAAGTCATGTTCCCATTCTTGCAGAATTCTTTATATTTTCGTTTCCTGCAAATTGTTTTCATATTTCATGTAAAATTTTAAGTTATAAGTTACTAATTTTAGTAGGACCAAATGCGAATTTGACCGAAATAGGAACCACACATTTAATAGTTTACATCACTAATCAACCAGAAACCAATCTCTCCCTTCAACTTTGAAAATTTAAATAAAGACCAATATTTTTCTATACTTAAAGAAAAAAATTCATTAAAATATTCTACAGTTCAAAGTTCAAAATTGATAAATTGTTCGGGAGCCGCAATGTGAACGCAGAAGAGCCGCATGCGGTTCGCGAGCCGCAGTTTGGCCACCGTTGGTCTAAACAAACAGAATGTCTTCAAGTGATTGCTTCCCTAACTTCCTTAATTGCCAAGACCCAAACGCGCGCGGACCTGCTGTCTAACCTCTGGGTTCGTCTTTGAAGCGGTCACTCACAGCGTTTATCTGTCGTATCTATTGTCTTAAAGGGTCGGTACCTCCTGCTCTCGTCTGTCAGATGGCCAGAAGATACATCACGTGCAGGATAATAAACCTACAAGACACGGGGGAGGGGGAGGGACGGGTAGATGAAGAGATATCACATCGACCTGGCGCACTGGAAAGGTTCGCAGAAACCTGAGGCACGTTTTGACCGCAGAAGTTATTTCCCCACCAACTCAAGGGTTACCCCCCCCCTTTACTTTCATAATGACCGGATAATAGTGGTTTTCCAATGTTATTTGTTTTTAAAAGAAGAAACCTTTTTAAATCCTTTATATTAACTCGTGGTGTCTGCGGCGGACCTTGCTTGCTTGCTTGCTTGCTTGCTTGCTTGTCGCCAAAACTTTTGATCGATTTTTAACCCACTTGCTCGCAAGATAGCGAGCTGAAATTTTGCAGTCAGTTTCGTACCGATGATAAAAACAATGTATCAAAATTTCAGATCGATCGCATGTACCGTAATTAAATTATTGATTTTTTAGATTATTTTTTTTATTCCTAGGTATCATGCTATTTTTTGAGATAGAGCGTCGCGGTGCGTATTATATTGAACAACCTTTCTGTCGCGCAATAAGGTGCGTATTTTATTGACAGCTCTTTTTATAAACATATTCCTGATCGGTGCGTATTATATTAAACACGTTTTACGACACAACTTCAATTTTGTATTTCTGGATGGTCTGGCGCTGCGTATTATAATGAACATTCTTTTAGTTACTTCTCGTACATAAAGGATTTATAGTCAAAAATTTGGTTTTTTACGGGTTGTTTTTATTAAATCCTTTATATTAACTCGTGGTGTCTGCACCCTTGATTGCTTGATTGCTTGTCGCCAAAACTTTTGATCGATTTTGAACCCACTGTCTCGTAAGCTAGCGAGCTGAAATTTTGCAGGCAGTTTCGTACCGATAATAAAAACAATGTATCAAAATTTCAGATCGATCGCATGTACCGTAATTAAACTATTGATTTTTTAGATTATTTTATTTATTCCTATGTATCATGCTATTTTTTGAGATAGAGCGTCGCGGTGCGTATTATATTGAACAACCTTTCTGTCGCGCAATAAGGTGCGTATTTTATTGACAACTCTTTTTATAAACATATTCCTGATCGGTGCGCATTATACTTATATTAAACATGTTTTACGACACAACTGCAATTTTGTATTTTTGGATGGTCTTGCGCTGCGTATTATAATGAACATTCTTTTAGTTACTTCTCGTACATAAAGGATTTATAGTCAAAAACTTGGTTTTAATGTGTCAATTATAGATCTGGATCAACGCATGCTGAGTATTACATTGAGAACCGATGATGGCAACTATTTCGACAAAAGTATTTTAGGTAAACTCGATTGTAGCAGATGATATTTTCGACTTCATTTGTTGGTTTCTTGATTTGTTGGTCTCTTGGTTTTTACGTCTCTTGGTTTGTTGGTCTATTGGTTGGTTGGTTTCTTGGTTTGAAGTTGTTATTTTTATATGTTGATAACATGTGATGACACTTTATATTTCATGAGATGACACTTTATATTTCATGTGATGACACTTTATATTTCATGTGATGACACTTTATATTTCACGAGATGACATTTTATATTTTCATGAGATAACACTTTATATTTCATGTAATGACATTTTATATTTCATGTGATGACACTTTATATTTCATGTGATGACACTTTATATTTCATGTGATGACACTTTATGTTTCATGTGATGACACTTTATATTTCATGTGAATGACACTTTATATTTCATGTGATGACACTTTATGTTTCATGTGATGACACTTTATATTTCATGTGATGACACTTTATATTTCATGAGATGACATTTTATATTTCATGAGATAACACTTTATATTTCATGAGATAACACTTTATATTGTCATTGAGAAGACACTTTATATTTCATGAGATGACACTATATTTCATAAGAGGTCACTTTATATTTCATGAAATGAAACTTTATATTTCATGAAATGACACTTTATATATCATGTGATAACACTATATATTTCATGAGATGACACTTTATATTTCATGTGATGACACTTTATATTTCAGGAGATGACACTTTTTATTTTCATGAGATGAAACTTTATATTTCATGTGGTGACACTTTATATTTCATAAGATGACACTTTATATTTCATGCAATGACACTTTATATTTCATGCAATGACACTTTATATTTCACGCAATGACACTTTACATTTCATGCAATGACACTTAATATTTCATGAGATGACGCTTTATATTTCATGAGATGACACTTTATATTTCATGAAATGACACTTTATATTTCATGAGATGACACTTATATGTATCCTTATATCATGAGTTTAAAAAAAATTAAAAATTAAAAGCACAATTTGAAATATTCCTAACTCAACTCATGTGTTTGTTTTTTGTTGTTTTTGTTGAAAATATTTGTTAGTTAAGAGTGCTAAATGATTAAATGTCTGAATCCTTTATGTCCATCCTGAGGATACATAAAATATGAAAAGAAAGTGTGAGGTGAGGGTCCTCAAAAAAGGATACTGAGATGGGCAGGTGCACTGTGTTTGTTGTGATTTCATTGTTTGAGCATGCGACTTAAATGTCTGAGTTCAAAGCGTCACGCTTGAGTTGCGAGGTGAGCCCGGAGTGGCTATACCTGTAAAGCACATGGGATTAAAGTCGAGCAGTTGTTACACATACCACGGACTGGTGTCTTGATATACTGTGCCGATACACAGTTAGATTATTACATGGTGTAAGAATGAGTGAAGCATGTTATAGGTAATAGAGAGATGGGTTCTATATTTGAGCACATGTTGACCACATCGTCATGTTGTACTTTAAATTGTTCATCTCCATTAGCCCCAACTCCACACCTTTTTAACTATTGAATTAATGCAAATAATATCAAGTAAATACAACGATGTATCTTTTCAGATAGACCCCTGATGCCATTGTCGTATGTCAAAGCCAAAGGCGAGAGTGTACCTTAAGCAGGTTGCTCCACTTCATTGGCTAATGTCTTCCGAAACTCCCCCTCCCCCACAACCCCCAGGGCCAACCTTCGCGCACATGTTCTCATTATCCACCAGGGCCACCATAAACTGATTGGGAAGCCATAAATCCTGTCTCACGATTGGTTGACCTCACATCGCCTCACCAGAAACACTACACGACCCTTCCATTTATGGCGGGGGTTCTCACGCCTTTAATCACTGACTCAAATTAGCCGAGCAGCGGGACATGGCGTTGGTTCATGGACCCTACTTGTAGGTCTCGTTTATCTCTTAGTGCCTAGATTCACGCGAGAAGTGACCCAGTGTGAGAACAATGCTTAACCATAACTTTTAACTAACTAGTGATTTAATAGGCCTTGTCCTAATATGGCGGAAATCTATTACTAGAAATATACGGGTCTTTTTGGTGGAAACATTTAATAAAAGATACGAGTCAGTATGTAAATGTAGGTATATTGAGAAGGAAGTATCTTATCAGCTATGTGTTTATTCTTGGTTAATTTAAGACAGCTTATTTGACTTGAACAAGAAAAAAGTTTCGTAATTCAAAACATTTTCCCGCTAAAATGTAATCTAAAAATAGATTTTTACTCAATGAATTATGACGCTTTCCGGTTTTAGAAATGACAAGCCCCATAGAGCACAAACATCGCCAACTCCAATATATAATATATATTTTATAAAGAACCCAAAGTGATGAACACTGAAATATCGATCGCGGGGCCATCAGATAAAAAGGAAAAAAGAAAAGAAGCGCAGGACTTTATGATTATTACCCAGAACATTACGTAGTCAATAAATGAATGGTGGGGAGGGTTGTTTGGACGTGTTGGCAACAAGCTTTCTTTGGCAGAGGAGATTGTCTCCCATATTGTATGTTAGTAAACAAAACTGATTTTAAATGCGACTTTAACTTGTAACATTATAGCGCTCCGTTTTCCATATCCACTATTAGTGCTCCTATGCCCTTTATAGTGATCCCATGTCCTTTATAGTGATCCCATGTCCTTTATAGTGATCCCATGTCCTTTATTGTGATCCCATGTCCTTTATAGTGATCCCATGTCCTTTATAGTGATCCTATGTCTACATTGATGTTCCGTGTACTTTTTCAGTGATCTCATGTTCTTCGCTAGTGCTCCAAGTACTCAGTGCTCCATGTACTTCATTAGTGCTCCCATGTACTTCGTTAGTGCTCCATATAGCCATATACTTTTTCAATAATCCCATGTCCTTTATAAGTGCTTCACTGACTTTATTAGTGCTCCCATGTTCTTTTTCAGTGCTCCGTAGTACTTTTTCAGTGCTCCCATGAACTTCGTTTGTGCTCCATACGCTTCGTTAGTGCCTCAAGACGCCATGTCCATTGATGTCTTAAAATCGGAATATGGTCTTGATATATAGTATATACACGGTAACTAAATTTTTGGTCTCATACGGAATCTCCAATCATACGATATAGAATCGTGTAATGTACAATCATACACTCACACAGATCAGTGTGTTGTTGCACGGGACGCCCTGTATTCGTTGCCATAGTTACCGCGTTCCGTCATAGTAGCTTTGGTAGTTGCTCTTGGGGCAGTAAACGTGAGATGGCAACAGTTGATCCGAGTTGTCCCACTTGCCAGCTTTCAGCCTCGTTGTCTTGAAGATTAATTATTTGTTTGTGCAGGATGTGGGTGAGAGGTGGTGGGGGAGTAGGGAAAAGTGCTTGTGGGGGGGGGGCCCGGGCGGGGGAAGAGGGGTGAGTTTAGTGAAACTCCAATCAAGTAAAACAGGTTGGCACAGGTAATCGTGTTTATCGGTCAGGTAACTCAGGTTTTGTCGCTTGGGGGAAATAACCCCCTAAACCCAAACAAGTTTGTTTCTTGAAGAAAGATCACTTGTATTTGTATGATTGATGTGTAGATACTTTATAAATATGTATATCTTAGGCTACATATACAATAGAAATGCAAAGACTGTGAACAACTGGTTGATATAAAGACATAGACATGTAGCAGGGCAGACAATGTAGCCACACTTATTCTGTTTTTATGTCCCAATCCCAGACCCACACCAGCTAACAGTGGGACGCACACCAGCTAACGGTGGGACCCACACCAACAGTGGGACCCACACTTGCTAACATAGTGGCCCACGCCAGCTAACAGTGGGACCCACACCAGCTAACAGAGGAACCCACAAAAGAAAGTAGATGCGCTGTTTGTAACAAAGAAGTTACTATTTCCCAATGGAGAGTGTAGATGTTGGAACACGTCACACGGAGCGTGTAGATGTTGGAAGACACGTCACATGGAGCGTGTAGATGTTGGAACACGTCACACGGAGCGGGTAGATGTTGGAAGACACGTCACATGGAGCGTGTAGATGTTGGAACACGTCACACGGAGCGGGTAGATGGAACACGTCACATGGAGCGTGTTGATGTTGGAATACGTCACACGGAGCGGGTAGATGATACATGTCACACTCTTGTTATTTCATATTACTTACTGTTATTTGAATAAAAGGGATGAGATGGTGAGGAAAGTTGAGAGATGAGATGGTGAGGGCAGCTGGAAAACACATGAAGAGGGGGATGTGAGGGGTAGCACAAGTGTGAGGTATAGCACAAGTGTGAGGGGTCACATAGCACAAGTGTGAGGGATAGCACAAGTGTGAGGGGTAGCACAAGTGTGAGGGGTAGCACAAGTGTGAGGGGTAGCACAAGTGTGAGGGGTAGCACAAGTGCTTAACGTTAAATAAAACTATGCTTTAAAGGGACAAGTGCTTATTTGTCTTCTTTTCTTTCCCACTTTTCTATACTCAATTTTTTACAGATTTAATTTAAATAGTTTTGCTTATTGATTCGTTCTGATGAGGGCATTTGACGAATCGTCTACACTCGTATTAGTCTGTTAATGAAGCTTTACATTTATCGTTTATTCATAAAAATCGTTTGTCTCTTCTATTCCTTTACATTAAACCACGTCATCTCCGGTCTGCCCAAAAGAAACAAAAGGTGTGGGCATTTAAGGCAGACCGTGACCGGGGAAGTGATCACTTCATTGCCACATCACGCACACATCTAATTAGTGGTCTGTTTTGTGGTTGTTGTCGTCTCTTCAGGTTGTACCAAGACGGTGGCAGTTTGAAGTGCGGTGATTGGAGATTGACTGATTGGTGACACAGGTCAGTGGGGTCACAGATGTCGATGCGGTCACACAGGTCAATGCGGACATTCATGTCTATACGGACAAATCCATTAGATCTTCAGAAGTGTGCACACCTTGATTAGCTTCTTATAAAGATTACAGAAAACATGGCGGGCAGTGTGATTCAGTGTGAATGACAAAATATAAATAAATAAATAGACAATTTCAACATTTTCAAGCGACACCAAAACTACAAACTCACTTTGTTTTGAGATGTTTTTTAGCTTTGCTAATTTTTTTTGCAAATGTATTCATGTTAAAATGTTATATGTATATACTTGGTTAGCCTAAATATTTTCACGTATCGCTGTTTGACGTTTTTTCACTAAATTAACTTTGCACTTTTCTATAAACATTGTTTGATTATTTATTATTTTAAGGATCATCAAAGTCAAATGACATAAGTCATTTTGACTTTACTCAAGAATAGTTAAGTTAAAAAACTGCACGGAATCACACTTTTTAAATAATCTCTGACACAAATTTCCTTCAAAACAACAGGTGCTGTAGCGTCTCTAGCGCATTGTTGGTGCTGCAGCATCTCTAGAGCGTGGTTGGTGCTGCAGCATCTCTAGAGCGTGGTTGGTGCTGCAGCATCTCTAGAGCGTGGTTGGTGCTGCAGCATCTCTAGAGCGTGGTTGGTGCTGTAGCATCTCTAGAGCGTGGTTGGTGCTGTAGCATCTCTAGAGCGTGGTTGGTGCTGTAGCATCTCTAGAGCGTGGTTGGTGCTGTAGCATCTCTAGAGCGTGGTTGGTGCTGTAGCATCTCTAGAGCGTGGTTGGTGCGCAAACAAATACAACGACTATAAAGAAAGTTTTCAGCTATATATGAGCATTCAGAGAGATTACCGCATGATAGGTAAATAAAAGATCAACTCTTGCACATTATTTGGATGCAAACAATTATTATCTTCCCATCAAGTGTTACTAGTTTTTTACCCGTTTGTTGTTGGTGATGTTTGTTGTTGCTTTTTAAAACGAGTAATACTATACATATGAAGGGTGAACATTACCCTGATGACATTTTTAAGAAGTTTGTAAATCGATTTACGGTTTTAGTGACTTAAACATGAAAATAAAATAGTTGATTGAATAGAAGTGAGGATTTTCCGAATTAAACTGGACATGAATAGGTGACTTCAATATTTGGTCTAATTCAGGAATGGAACATAAATAGGCGACCAAAATATTTTTCATCTATTGCAGGGCCTAGACAGGAAGAGGCGACTACAATATTTGGTCTCTTTCGGGAAGTAGATCTTTGATTGTATTTAACTGACATGCGTCTCGAAACAACCATTAGCAACTAGAAACGTGGGAGTTCAAGCCAGCAACTGCACAGTTTGTTCAACTAGAAACGTGGGAGTTCAAGCCAGCAACTGCACAGTTTGTTCAACTAGAAACGTGGGAGTTCAAGCCAGCAACTGCACAGTTTGTTCAACTAGAAACGTGGGAGTTCAAGCCAGCAACTGCACAGTTTGTTCAACTAGAAACGTGGGAGTTCAAGCCAGCAACTGCACAGTTTGTTCAACTAGAAACGTGAAAGTTCAAGCCAACAACTGCACAGTTTGTTCAACTAGAAACGTGGGAGTTCAAGCCAGCAACTGCACAGTTTGTTCAAGTAGAAACGTGGCAGTTCAAGCCAGCAACTGCACAGTTTGTTCAACTAGAAACGTGGCAGTTCAAGCCAGCAACTGCACAGTTTGTTCAACTAGAAACGTGGCAGTTCAAGCCAGCAACTGCACAGTTTGTTCAACTAGAAACGTGGCAGTTCAAGCCAGCAACTGCACAGTTTGTTCAACTAGAAACGTGGGAGTTCAAGCCAGCAACTGCACAGTTCGTTCAACTAGAAACGTGGGAGTTCAAGCCAGCAACTGCACAGTTTGTTCAACTAGAAACGTGGGAGTTCAAGCCAGCAACTGCACAGTTTGTTCAACTAGAAACGTGGGAGTTCAAGCCAGCAACTGCACAGTTTGTTCAACTAGAAACGTGGGAGTTCAAGCCAGCAACTGCACAGTTTGTTCAACTAGAAACGTGGGAGTTCAAGCCAGCAACTGCACAGTTTGTTCAACTAGAAACGTGGGAGTTCAAGCAAGCAACTGCACAGTTTGTTCAACTAGAAACGTGGGAGTTCAAGCCAGCAACTGCACAGTTTGTTCAACTAGAAACGTGGGAGTTCAAGCCAGCAACTGCACAGTTTGTTCAACTAGAAACGTGGGAGTTCAAGCCATCAACTGCACAGTTTGTTCAACTAGAAACGTGGGAGTTCAAGCCAGCAACTGCACAGTTTGTTCAAGTAGAAACGTGGGAGTTCAAGCCAGCAACTGCACAGTTTGTTCAACTAGAAACGTGGGAGTTCAAGCCAGCAACTGCACAGTTTGTTCAACTAGAAACGTGGCAGTTCAAGCCAGCAACTGCACAGTTTGTTCAACTAGAAACGTGGCAGTTCAAGCCAGCAACTGCACAGTTTGTTCAACTAGAAACGTGTCAGTTCAAGCCAGCAATTGCACAGTTTGTTCAACTAGAAACGTGGGAGTTCAAGCCAGCAACTGCACAGTTTGTTCAACTAGAAACGTGGGAGTTCAAGCCAGCAACTGCACAGTTTGTTCAACTAGAAACGTAGGAGTTCAAGCCAGCAACTGCACAGTTTGTTCAACTAGAAACGTGGGAGTTCAAGCCAGCAACTGCACAGTTTGTTCAACTAGAAACGTGGGAGTTCAAGCCAGCAACTGCACAGTTTGTTCAACTAGAAACGTGGGAGTTCAAGCCAGCAACTGCACAGTTTGTTCAACTAGAAACGTGGGAGTTCAAGCCAGCAACTGCACAGTTTGTTCAACTAGAAACGTGGGAGTTCAAGCCAGCAACTGCACAGTTTGTTCAAGTAGAAACGTGGGAGTTCAAGCCAGCAACTGCACAGTTTGTTCAACTAGAAACGTGTCAGTTCAAGCCAGCAACTGCACAGTTTGTTCAACTCGAAACGTGGCAGTTCAAGCCAGCAATTGCACAGTTTGTTCAACTAGAAACGTGTCAGTTCAAGCCAGCAACTGCACAGTTTGTTCAACTAGAAACGTGTCAGTTCAAGCCAGCAACTGCACAGTTTGTTCAAGTAGAAACGTGGGAGTTCAAGCCAGCAACTGCACAGTTTGTTCAACTAGAAACGTGGCAGTTCAAGCCAGCAACTGCACAGTTTGTTCAACTAGAAACGTGGCAGTTCAAGCCAGCAACTGCACAGTTTGTTCAACTAGAAACGTGGGAGTTCAAGCCAGCAACTGCACAGTTTGTTCAACTAGAAACGTGTCAGTTCAAGCCAGCAACTGCACAGTTTGTTCAACTAGAAACGTGGGAGTTCAAGCCAGCAACTGCACAGTTTGTTCAACTAGAAACGTGGCAGTTCAAGCCAGCAACTGCACAGTTTGTTCAACTATGAAATCGCTCACACATTCTATTCACCCAGCATATTTCACTAGACGCATTATTCCATTGGTAGTCCCCCCCCCACCTCCGTGGGTTGTCTGGGCTATAGGATGGTAGACCCCTCACCCCCGTGGGTTGTCTGGGCTATATGATGGTAACCCCCACCCACACCCCCGTGGGTTGTCTGGGCTATATGATGGTAACCCCCACCCCCGTGGGATGTCTGGGCTATACATGTTAGACCCCCCCCACCCCCGTGGGTTGTCTGGGCTATAGGATGGTAGCCCCCCACCCCCGTGGGTTCTCTGGGCTATACGATGGTAGCCCCACCCCCGTGGGTTGTCTGGGCTATATGATGGTAGCCCGCACCCCCGTGGGTTGTCTGGGCTATATGATGGTTACCCCCACCCCCACCCCCGTTGGTTGTCTGGGCTATAGGATGGTGGACCCCCCACCCCCGTGGGTTGTCTGGGCTATATGATAGTAGCCCCACCCACCCCCGTGGGTTGTCTGGGTTATAGGATGGTAGCCCCCCCCCCGTTGGTTCTCTGGGCTATACGATGGTAGCCCCACCCCCGTGGGTTGTCTGGGCTATATGATGGTAGCCCCCACCCCCGTGGGTTGTCTGGGCTATATGATGGTAGCCCCCACCCCCGTGGGTTGTCTGGGCTATATGATGGTAGCCCCCACCCCCGTGGGTTGTCTGGGCTATATGATGGTAGCCCCCCCCTCCCACCCCCGTGGGTTGTCTGGGCTAGATCACAATCGAGTCAACCTTTCCTGTCTGGTATTGATTGATAGCGTGTCAAACTATTATAGCATCGCTGATTAACGGGGGATTCCCCGGCTTCTACTGCACTCTTTAATGTTTTGTGCTGAATTGTCTTTAATCCTGTATCCAACATACAATCCTGCATGCTGCAGGTGGATCCTTGTCTCCTTGTCTCCTTGTCAAGTGTATTATATTTTAAGATTGTCCGAAATAGTTGATCCTCCTGTTAATGGGACTGAGAATTATTTGTTAACCGTTACAAACGCCCCACTACCACCACCACCACCACCACCACTTCATAAAACATTTCGCTCTGACATTTGTTTTTTCTCGCCTGAACAAGCCAAAGTAACTGTCTACACAACAAAAACATATTTTTAAATTTTTTTAAAGGGATTGAAAGTCTGTGCCGCCATAAAAAAGACATAACTTTGCTTGACAATGTTAGAGTATCCAGGACTTACAATAAACAATAGATGAACGAACTTTATCCACGTTTTTAACTTGAATATTTAATTTAAAAATGCGAAACGATTTTTTAACTTACACTCTTATTCCAAGGAGGACAACTCGACCAACGGGACGGGAAAGCACTACGGTGGATAAAATTAGTACCGAGATTAAAAGACATTAAACCATTTGACCTGTCGTTAAACTTTGACCGTCAAGGAACCCGGATTAACTTTATCAGGAATATCTAATGCGATTCTAATACTACCCCCCCCCCAGAATATAGAGGAGGTTTTCTTAACCGAAGATTAAATAAAGCACTAGCCACCCACTTACACACACACACATCAACGGGCAATCAGAGGTACATTAATGGACGGACAGAGGCATACCACTGTACACACATTAAATGACATACACATACAATACATGTGTCACGAACAGCCAGGCTTGGAAGTAAGTATGTCAAACAGAGGCCCCCACCACCCCCGGGGGGACATAAGGGTCAGATTTATGTTGTCAAGAGGTCACACACAGCTAATTAAATTCAGGTCATAAAAATGTTGGTGAATATTTTAATGCCTAAACTCAGAAACATAAATTCAGAAATACACACAAATGTAATATTTTAGCCAAATGTTCCATATAAGGTTGTTTTGTCCGAGTGCAAATTTAAAATAATTCAACTAGTGCGCAAAGTTGCACAGCATCCATTTTTGGTGCAAATTTTACACAGACAAACGCATATGTTATATTACTACTGTATCACCCGTCAAAAAAGACGGAAGTTTTCAAAATAAATATACATTAGATTAAAAAATAACGTAACATAGAACTTTCATTTATTTTATTTATTTTTATGTGATTCATTTATTATCATATTGAACAATTTTATGCGGAACGTTGGAAAAGTGTTATTTTTGGTGCAGCACTTTAAAACAAAATCGATCGCAGCGCCACCTAACAGCATTACAAATTTCACAGCGCCACCTAGTTACACCCATACATACAGACAAGTATGTATATTGATCCTTGTCAAAATTTGCTGCATGCGCTGCAATTATGAGCTGCTCCGCGGCATCAGTCAAATTTTTACACGCTATGGCAGCCGCGTAGCTTTAAGGAAACATTGTTTAGGGGCTGTCGAAACACTGCTAACAACGAGCGTGGGGGGGCGCCACATGTGCCATGATGTCGAAACACTGCTAACAACGAGCGTGTATGCCATGACATGGGGGGGCGCCACATGTGCCATGATGTCGAAACACTGCTAACAACGAGCGTGGGGGGGCGCCACATGTGCCATGATGTCGAAACACTGCTAACAACGAGCGTGTATGCCATGACATGGGGGGCGCCACATGTGCCATGATGTCGAAACACTGCTAACAACGAGCGTGTATGCCATGACATGGGGGGGCGCCACATGTGCCATGATGTCGAAACACTGCTAACAACGAGCGTGTATGCCATGACATGGGGGGGCGCCACATGTGCCATGATGTCGAAACACTGCTAACAACGAGCGTGTATGCCATGACATGGGGGGCGCCACATGTGCCATGATGTCGAAACACTGCTAACAACGAGCGTGTATGCCATGACATGGGGGGGCGCCACATGTGCCATGATGTCGAAACACTGCTAACAACGAGCGTGTACGCCATGACATGGGGGGCGCCACATGTGCCATGATGTCGAAACACTGCTAACAACGAGCGTGTACGCCATGACATGGGGGGCGCCACATGTGCCATGATGTCGAAACACTGCTAACAACGAGCGTGTATGCCATGACATGGGGGGCGCCACATGTGCCATGATGTCGAAACACTGCTAACAACGAGCGTGGGGGGGCGCCACATGTGCCATGATGTCGAAACACTGCTAACAACGAGCGTGTACGCCATGACATGGGGGGCGCCACATGTGCCATGATGTCGAAACACTGCTAACAACGAGCGTGTACGCCATGACATGGGGGGCGCCACATGTGCCATGATGTCGAAACACTGCTAACAACGAGCGTGTACGCCATGACATGGGGGGCGCCACATGTGCCATGATGTCGAAACACTGCTAACAACGAGCGTGTACGCCATGACATGGGGGGCGCCACATGTGCCATGATGTCGAAACACTGCTAACAACGAGCGTGTACGCCATGACATGGGGGGGCGCCACATGTGCCATGATGTCGAAACACTGCTAACAACGAGCGTGTATGCCATGACATGGGGGGCGCCACATGTGCCATGATGTCGAAACACTGCTAACAACGAGCGTGGGGGGCGCCACATGTGCCATGATGTCGAAACACTGCTAACAACGAGCGTGTACGCCATGACATGGGGGGCGCCACATGTGCCATGATGTCGAAACACTGCTAACAACGAGCGTGTATGCCATGACATGGGGGGGCGCCACATGTGCCATGATGTCGAAACACTGCTAACAACGAGCGTGGGGGGGCGCCACATGTGCCATGATGTCGAAACACTGCTAACAACGAGCGTGTACGCCATGACATGGGGGGGCGCCACATGTGCCATGATGTCGAAACACTGCTAACAACGAGCGTGTATGCCATGACATGGGGGGCGCCACATGTGCCATGATGTCGAAACACTGCTAACAACGAGCGTGTATGCCATGACATGGGGGGCGCCACATGTGCCATGATGTCGAAACACTGCTAACAACGAGCGTGTATGCCATGACATGGGGGGCGCCACATGTGCCATGATGTCGAAACACTGCTAACAACGAGCGTGTATGCCATGACATGGGGGGCGCCACATGTGCCATGATGTCGAAACACTGCTAACAACGAGCGTGTATGCCATGACATGGGGGGGCGCCACATGTGCCATGATGTCGAAACACTGCTAACAACGAGCGTGTATGCCATGACATGGGGGGCGCCACATGTGCCATGATGTCGAAACACTGCTAACAACGAGCGTGTATGCCATGACATGGGGGGCGCCACATGTGCCATGATGTCGAAACACTGCTAACAACGAGCGTGTATGCCATGACATGGGGGGCGCCACATGTGCCATGATGTCGAAACACTGCTAACAACGAGCGTGTATGCCATGACATGGGGGGCGCCACATGTGCCATGATGTCGAAACACTGCTAACAACGAGCGTGTATGCCATGACATGGGGGGCGCCACATGTGCCATGATGTCGAAACACTGCTAACAACGAGCGTGTATGCCATGACATGGGGGGCGCCACATGTGCCATGATGTCGAAACACTGCTAACAACGAGCGTGTATGCCATGACATGGGGGGCGCCACATGTGCCATGATGTCGAAACACTGCTAACAACGAGCGTGTATGCCATGACATGGGGGGGCGCCACATGTGCCATGATGTCGAAACACTGCTAACAACGAGCGTGTATGCCATGACATGGGGGGCGCCACATGTGCCATGATGTCGAAACACTGCTAACAACGAGCGTGTATGCCATGACATGGGGGGCGCCACATGTGCCATGATGTCGAAACACTGCTAACAACGAGCGTGTATGCCATGACATGGGGGGCGCCACATGTGCCATGATGTCGAAACACTGCTAACAACGAGCGTGTATGCCATGACATGGGGGGCGCCACATGTGCCATGATGTCGAAACACTGCTAACAACGAGCGTGTATGCCATGACATGGGGGGCGCCACATGTGCCATGATGTCGAAACACTGCTAACAACGAGCGTGTATGCCATGACATGGGGGGCGCCACATGTGCCATGATGTCGAAACACTGCTAACAACGAGCGTGTATGCCATGACATGGGGGGCGCCACATGTGCCATGATGTCGAAACACTGCTAACAACGAGCGTGTATGCCATGACATGGGGGGGCGCCACATGTGCCATGATGTCGAAACACTGCTAACAACGAGCGTGTATGCCATGACATGGGGGGCGCCACATGTGCCATGATGTCGAAACACTGCTAACAACGAGCGTGTATGCCATGACATGGGGGGGCGCCACATGTGCCATGATGTCGAAACACTGCTAACAACGAGCGTGTATGCCATGACATGGGGGGCGCCACATGTGCCATGATGTCGAAACACTGCTAACAACGAGCGTGTATGCCATGACATGGGGGGCGCCACATGTGCCATGATGTCGAAACACTGCTAACAACGAGCGTGTATGCCATGACATGGGGGGCGCCACATGTGCCATGATGTCGAAACACTGCTAACAACGAGCGTGTATGCCATGACATGGGGGGCGCCACATGTGCCATGATGTCGAAACACTGCTAACAACGAGCGTGTATGCCATGACATGGGGGGCGCCACATGTGCCATGATGTCGAAACACTGCTAACAACGAGCGTGTATGCCATGACATGGGGGGCGCCACATGTGCCATGATGTCGAAACACTGCTAACAACGAGCGTGTATGCCATGACATGGGGGGGCGCCACATGTGCCATGATGACTTTTTATAATTATAAAGGTCATCCATAAGTGTTGTCTGTCGCATTTATCCAAAATAAATCAAAACTCATTTAAAAAAAGAAGACATGCGAACTTACAGATTCAGACATAAAGCAATAGAGGCAACAAGACGCAAGGGGAACACTGCAAACTAGTACTCTTTAGGGGTCGTCCATAGATGACATATGCGCCTAGGGAGAGAGGGGGGTCATGCATTTGTAACGATGTGTGACGAGGGGGAGGGGGTGTTTAAGAATTGTGACGTCACATCAAAACTGGCATATTTAAATTTAAATAAAAGTTCAACTTAAATATTGCTTTCAATGTATTTAATGACATTTTCAATGGCTTCACACGTGTTACGATATTACAGTGCAGATTTACATTACATACATAATTAAATGACAAAAAAGTAATTTGCAACATTCAAATTTTCAATGTAAAAATACGTCTTTTAAGGGGGGGGGGAGTCAAAGCTTTGTGAAGTCATTTTGAGGGGGGGGGATACGTTTTTGTGACGAGGGGGAAGGGGTGTAAAAATTGGGTAAAATCGCGTGAAGTCATTTATTCATTTATGGACGGCCCCCTAACAAACAACTCACAAACTAACACTTCTGCAAACAAACAAAATAAAACAAAAACAAACTTACAACTAGTAACCCTAAATCAAAAAGTAACTATCCCTCGGAAACAATTGTTATTGTGTTGTCATAAAAGAAATAAGATTCAAATACTCACTTTTTGATCCCGATGTTCCCATCGTCAGGTAATGTAATATCCAAATTAAATGGTGTCGATAAATTCCTTCAGAATAGACTAATGACAGTGTAGACCAGCATAACGCTCCATAGGTTCGACTCAACGTGTAGCTCTCCGGATGTAGTAAGCCACAGTGGATAATTTATGACAGCCCTCTGTGTAAGTTTAGCACTGAATGCAGAAAACAAAGTTATAGATATATATAATATATGTTATACCAACTTCTGTTTGTTGTACATCGTTTAATATGTGTGTGTGATCTTCTGGCAAGACACGAACTCACCAGCGTTTCATTTTATTCACACTACGGCTCCTCAGGCTTAGAGAATTCACTTCTGACAATCAACATTAACACGTGGTCACTAATTTATCCCTGTTGTGAGTAGCACAACACATTCACAGGCCAACAAAAGCTCTGTACACGTACTGAAAGAAATCCGCATACTTGGTGAATCTAAACAACTCCGTCACATGAGGAGGAGAATGCGTTGATGAACATAATATTCGAGAAGGTGTTGGAGTGTAGAGACCAGCAGTAAAAAAATCCCTGTTCACGTGACTAATACAGCAGAGCAGGGGTGTGGGGAGGGGGGTAAGGGATTCACGTCCTAATTTGTGTTGTTTCTTTCCAGGGGCGGCACGTGTTGGTCTCTTCGACTCCAGCTATCCGACGCTCCCCGTTTAATCGCCACATCGTAAATGGTTGGTCGGGCTTTTTGTTTCCACTTCGTCTTGCCCAGGTGAGGCACACATAGAAAACTCCACAGTTTTACCTGAACGTGGAGGGAGCGATGGGTGGGGGAGGGGCAAGGGGTGTAGGTGTGGGAGTGGTGTGTGGGGGTCGGGCTTACCGCCCTGTCATGTTTCGGGGAAGCCGATTAGGTAAGGAAGTTGTTGTTGCTGACAGGTTGGCCAAACTGGGCTACGGACTTGTTGTCGAAAAAAAAAGGGGGGGGGGAGAGAAAAAAACAACAACTGAACACGCGGGAGAAGAGAGTGTTCAATAAATCAATAATCGATAGATTCCAGTGTCAATTATTTATACGTTGAAGTCGTTGAAATTAACTGAGTAATCGATATTTGTGAGATGCTGTTAACAGTTGTAGTAGTCAGTTTAAAGTACTTGGTATCGTACTTGAGATACTTGTTGAAATCAATGGAGGAATCGATATCATGTGAGATGCTGTTTTTAAGTAAAAGTATTCAGCTCTAAGAACTGAGTATCGCATTGTAAGTACCTGTCGGAATCACATGTTCCTGTAATTACTCGCTGGCCCTTCAGAACATTAGTGCTATGACGTAAATGTGTTGTCATGAGTTGGTGTGTGTTGCCAGCACGGCGGCGGCTTTTATGTGTTCATTGTTCTTCCTCTGTTGAGGTGACACAGGTCCAGCCACTCACTGAGATAATGTGTATCTATACATTGGGAGTAGGGGATCCATAGGCGTAGTCCAGCTGGGTGCACAGGAAGTGATGTCATAGCAACTTTAACACCGAAATTATCTATATAGTGCGTAACATCCCCATTTACTTCAAGCGTTCCAAAAAATGCCACACGAAGGCCAACGCATTTAAGCTATTAAAATTTTCAATTTTTATGCGATTTCCATAAAAATTTTATGAGCACCACGCCCACTTGACCAGATGAATAGTTTGATAGCTAGAATTGATTGACACGTAGCATTTGGCAGTCCAAGTCCTTTAACAGAACTACCACAGCCGGATATGTGACGTCTGATAGAACAATTGTGATCCTTGCATGTGGAGAGCTCACGATCCCCAAGCCGTGGACCACAATATCAACGAAAACCTTCTCAGTCGATAGCTGAGCAGCGATAAGAATAATTGAGCTGATAAGCTTCACAAAGGCTTGTGGGGGTGACAATGGAAATGTTGATTCAAGACGGAATCTATCAGGTTTTAATATCACGTATTTGTATTCCGAGGTGCCACCCGCTGTTGTATCATTGAGTTTCACCCGCTGTTGTATCATTGAGTTTCACCCGCTGTTGTATCATTGAGTTTCACCCGCTGTTGTATCATTGAGTTTCCTGTCCTTACTTTAAAACTGAAGTAACTGAAATATCAAGTCTCATGACACAGCTGGTGAACTTTTCAGATGTATTCTTGGGAAATATTCGTGGCTTCGTATAGACTATAGATGAAAAGTATTTTTTAAAAAGATATCCACAGTTTAACTGTCTTTAAACCACAGGTATTATCGGGTAACACTTAGTGCAATAATTTGGCGTAGGACTGACGTCACTGATGGGGAACTTCATTTCTGAGATTCCATTACCTGTTCGCCAGCGGCGTCTGGTACCTGAAAGATAAAAAGTCAAGTTAAGTGAAGTGATACAAACAAACTCTTAAACATTCGGATCGAGAGTAAGAGTATAACATCAAGGGACACAAACTTTCCATTGATTCAAATTTCAAATCAGGGGGCACAACTTCTTATTATTAGACTATCAAATAGGAAGACACAACATGGACTTTAATTTTTTTAAAATGTTTTTTAAAGGTTAAACCTTTCCCTGGACTCTAAGAAGTCAATTGTCTGACACTCTGTGTGTCCACCCAACTCATACAATGTGTGTGTCCACCCAATTCATACAATGTGTGTGTCCACCCAACTCATACAATGTGTGTGTCCACCCAACTCATACAATGTGTGTGTCCACCCAACTCATACAATGTGTGTGTCCACCCAACTCATACAATGTGTGTGTCCACCCAACTCATACAATGTGCATGTCCACCCAACTCATACAATGTGTGTGTCCACCCAACTCATACAATGTGCATGTCCACCCAACTCATACAATGTGTGTGTCCACCCAACTCATACAATGTGCATGTCCACCCAACTCATACAATGTGCGTGTCCACCCAACTCATACAATGTGCATGTCCACCCAACTCATACAATGTGTGTGTCCACCCAACTCATACAATGTGCATGTCCACCCAACTCATACAATGTGCATGTCCACCCAATTCATACAATGTGTGTGTCCACCCAACTCATACAATGTGTGTGTCCACCCAACTCATACAATGTGTGTGTCCACCCAACTCATACAATGTGCGTGTCCACCCAACTCATACAATGTGTGTGTCCACCCAACTCATACAATGTGCATGTCCACCCAACTCATACAATGTGTGTGTCCACCCAACTCATACAATGTGCATGTCCACCCAACTCATACAATGTGCGTGTCCACCCAACTCATACAATGTGCATGTCCACCCAACTCATACAATGTGTGTGTCCACCCAACTCATACAATGTGCATGTCCACCCAACTCATACAATGTGCATGTCCACCCAACTCATACAATGTGTGTGTCCACCCAACTCATACAATGTGCATGTCCACCCAACTCATACAATGTGCATGTCCACCCAACTCATACAATGTGTGTGTCCACCCAACTCATACAATGTGCGTGTCCACCCAACTCACACAATGTGTGTGTCCACCCAACTCATACAATGTGCGTGTCCACCCAACTCATACAATGTGTGTGTCCACCCAACTCATACAATGTGCGTGTCCACCCAACTCATACAATGTGTGTGTGCAACCAACTCATACAATGTGCGTGTCCAAAGTCTCGTTTCGATGCAACTCATAAATACACATGAAAGTGGCGCACATTCAAGTTTGTTTCCAAGTGGTTCATACTGAACAGACAATCACTTGCATTCCCCTTTCATTCTACATCCAATAACCTAACTTCCGACGAACTTCTGTGTTAAGATATACAACTTGGGATCAGCGTTTTATCATAACGTTGTGGATTGCTTCCCCTTAAAATCTCGTTACTTAAAAAAAAATTTAAAAAAAAACTTGTAAATTTTTTTTTAAAAATTATTAAAGAGACATGGATATATATATAATTCCGTTATAAAGATTAAAGAACACGTTATGTTTGTGTGTAAAAATAAGACAGAACAACAACACTTAAAATGTCGTTTTGGCTTTAGTATTTAAATTTTATAAAAAAACACGTAAAAAAACAAGTTTTTGACTATAAATCCTTTATGTACGAGACATAACTAAAAGAATGTACATTAAAATACGCAGCGCACGACAATCCAAAAATCCAAAAGTCTCGTAAAACATGTTTAATATAATGCGCACCGATCGGGAATATATTTTTAAAAAATATCGTCCATATAATACGCACCGAATCGCGCAACAGGAAAGTATTAAAAAGGTCGTTCAATATAATACGCACCGCGACACTATCTAACAAATAACATGATACATAGAGATAAATAAAATAATCTAAAAATTCAATAATTTAATTACAGTACATGCGATCGATCTGAAATTTTGAAACTTCATTTTTATCATCGGCACCAAACTGCCTGCAAAATTTCAGCTCGCTAGCTTACGAGGAAGTGGGTTAAAAAATCGATCCAAAGTTTTATCGACAAGCAAGCAAGGACTCAGACAGACACCACAAGTTAATATAAAGTATTTAAAAAACAACAATAAAATCACTATCATCATGATGATGACAAATGCATGATCTTTTTATTGGTCATCGCATAAGACGGGAGTCCCTTATATATTTAATCCATCCATCCCTGAGGCGCTACAGCCCGTGTAGGGATTGCTCCTGCCTCACAACTTCCTTTCCCTCAGACCCAACCAACGTCTTTCTTCTACATGCTTGAACTCCCAGTTTCTGTAGATCTAACCATCCAATCTTAGGACTGCAATTATGACTTTATGCCGTTTTCATCTGAATCTTTGGTAATGCACCATCTTCGCTCCTCTGTCAGTTGGCATTCTCTTTAAGTATCCTGGCATTCTCTTTAAGTATCCTGGCATTCTCTTTAAGTATCCTGGCATTCTCTTTAAGTATCCTGGCATTCTCTTTTAGTATCCTGGCATTCTCTTTAAGTATCCTGGCATTCTCTTTTAGTATCCTGGCATTCTCTTTAAGTATCCTGGCATTCTCTTTAAGTATCCTGGCATTCTCTTTAAGTATCCTGGCATTCTCTTTTAGTATCCTGGCATTCTCTTTAAGTATCCTGGCATTCTCTTTAAGTATCCTGGCATTCTCTTTAAGTATCCTGGCATTCTCTTTAAGTATCCTGACATTCTCTTTAAGTATCCTGGCATTCTCTTTAAGTATCCTGGCATTCTCTTTAAGTATCATGCCAAACTTAGTTTGCCCTTTCGTATCTCTGCTACTATCGTTGGATCCTGATATAGACGTAAATACGTTATGCACTTACAATAATTTAAGAAAATATAACGGTTGATAAATCTAGAATACCACCATGATTTCATGGCATAACTTGAACTTATCGGCCAGTGCAATCATTAGAGCCACGGAGAGCCACGGAGAGCCTTCAACGTTCAATGTACAAACCGTGCTATTACGTTACCTCTATATGTTCAGTGAAAAAGTATGTTAGTAATATCAAACCCATGTCAGTCTGTATTTAACGCCGTCATTGGAGTTTCCCTGTGTCCCACACATTAGAGTTTCCATGTGTCCCACACATTAGAGTTTCCATGTGTCCTACACATTAGAGTTTCCATGTGTCCCACACATTAGAGTTTCCATGTGTCCCACACATTAGAGTTTCCCTGTGTCCCACACATTAGAGTTTCCATGTGTCCCACACATTAGAGTTTCCATGTGTCCTACACATTAGAGTTTCCATGTGTCCCACACATTAGAGTTTCCATGTGTCCCACACATTAGTGTTTCCCTGTGTCCCACACATGTGAGTTTCCCTGTGTCCCACACATTAGAGTTTCCCTGTGTCCCACACATTAGAGTTTCCCTGTGTCCCACACATTAGAGTTTCCCTGTGTCCCCCACATTAGAGTTTCCATGTGTCCCACCCATTAGAGTTTCCATGTGTCCCACACATAGAGTCCCACACATAGAGTCCCACACACAGAGTCCCACACAGGGCCCCACACACAGACTCCCACACATAGAGTCCCACACACAGAGTCCCACACACAGGGCCCCACACACAGACTCCCACACATAGAGTCCCACACACAGAGTCCCACACACAGGGCCCCACACACAGACTCCCACACATAGAGTCCCACACACAGAGTCCCACACACAGGGCCCCACACACAGACTCCCACACATAGAGTCCCACACACAGAGTCCCACACACAGAGTCCCACACACAGAGTCCCACACACAGAGTCCCACACACAGAGCCCCACACACAGGGTCCCACACACAGGGTCCCACACACAGAGTCCCACACACGCTTACGCTACCTTGTACAACCAACTAGTCAACAATTTCACGCTTGACGTCCGGGCCGAAGCGTTACAGTTTTTCAATTAACCTCATTCCCCTTGACTGAGCTATTAAAAACTTTAACGTTTTGTTTCACGGCAGACGCTTAGAGTCTTTAGATCAGAACTGTTTGATCTTCGAACACGCCATCAAAGCAAACAAATCTGGTCAGAGTCGGAATCTAAAGGATATATCTAAATATTTGACTTATTAGATTGTGATAAGATAAAAGTTTAAAGCTCACATTTAGATCAGGATTATTTAGTCCCAGAAAAACATCTCATATTTGAAACATCTCATATTTGAAACATCTCATATTGGAAACATCTCATATTTGAAACATCTCATATTGGAAACATCTCATATTTGAAACATCTCATATTTGGAACATCTCATATTTGAAACTTCTCATATTTGAAATATCTCATATTTGAAACATCTCATATTTGAAACATCTCATATTTGAAACATCTCATATTTGAAATATCTTCCCTGATTCCCACGAAAGACGCCACGCGACAGAGTTGTCCGCTTGCTGTCAAGTTAACTTATCATGCGTCAAACAAATTATTTTCCTCCCCCCAAATAAGTCTCATTAAAAACACAAACAACAAATTAATTAATTATATAACAGCACAGAAATTATGGAGAATGCTGGCAAGAAGGGACCAACAACATCATCATCTGTAGCACTGTAGTCTATATAGGGTCCTAGTCTCTTCAAAATCATCATCAAAGGCCCTAAACACAGACAATTTGATAAAAATCAGGATAACCCCATAATCGATGCACAGGAAATATATAACATTAAAATTGAATTCTTTTACCAACATTTTGACGCCGCAATCAAGTCTTTAAATCAATTATTTTCTCAACTGCAACATCGCAACATTTACAAGCTTGTTAAAAATCATCATCATCATGCAGGGCCATCAGTGATACTACCACACATGCAGGGCCATCAGTGATACTACCACACATGCAGGACCATCAGTGATACTACCACACATGCAGGGCCATCAGTGATACTACCACACATGCAGGGCCATCAGTGATACTACCACACATGCAGGGCCATCAGTGATACTACCACACATGCAGGGCCATCAGTGATACTACCACACATGCAGGACCATCAGTGATACTACCACACATGCAGGGCCATCAGTGATACTACCACACATGCAGGCCATCAGTGATACTACCACACATGCAGGACCATCAGTGATACTACCACACATGCAGGGCCATCAGTGATACTACCACACATGCAGGACCATCAGTGATACTACCACACATGCAGGGCCATCAGTGATACTACCACACATGCAGGCCATCAGTGATACTACCACACATGCAGGACCATCAGTGATACTACCACACATGCAGGACCATCAGTGATACTACCACACATGCAGGGCCATCAGTGATACTACCACACATGCAGGCCATCAGTGATACTACCACACATGCAGGCCATCAGTGATACTACCACACATGCAGGCCATCAGTGATACTACCACACATGCAGGCCATCAGTGATACTACCACACATGCAGGCCATCAGTGATACTACCACACATGCAGGGCCATCAGTGATACTACCACACATGCAGGACCATCAGTGATACTACCACACATGCAGGGCCATCAGTGATACTACCACACATGCAGGGCCATCAGTGATACTACCACACATGCAGGGCCATCAGTGATACTACCACACATGCAGGACCATCAGTGATACTACCACACATGCAGGGCCATCAGTGATACTACCACACATGCAGGGCCATCAGTGATACTACCACACATGCAGGGCCATCAGTGATACTACCACACATGCAGGGCCATCAGTGATACTACCACACATGCAGGACCATCAGTGATACTACCACACATGCAGGGCCATCAGTGATACTACCACACATGCAGGCCATCAGTGATACTACCACACATGTAGGACCATCAGTGATACTACCACACATGCAGGACCATCAGTGATACTACCACACATGCAGGGCCATCAGTGATACTACCACACATGCAGGTCCATCAGTGATACTACCACACATGCAGGCCATCAGTGATACTACCACACATGCAGGCCATCAGTGATACTACCACACATGCAGGCCATCAGTGATACTACCACACATGCAGGCCATCAGTGATACTACCACACATGCAGGACCATCAGTGATACTACCACACATGCAGGCCATCAGTGATACTACCACACATGCAGGCCATCAGTGATACTACCACACATGCAGGACCATCAGTGATACTACCACACATGCAGGCCATCAGTGATACTACCACACATGCAGGCCATCAGTGATACTACCACACATGCAGGCCATCAGTGATACTACCACACATGCAGGCCATCAGTGATACTACCACACATGCAGGCCATCAGTGGTACTACCACACATGCAGGACCATCAGTGATACTACCACACATGCAGGGCCATCACTGATACTACCACACATGCAGGCCATCAGTGATACTACCACACATGCAGGACCATCAGTGATACTACCACACATGCAGGGCCATCAGTGATACTACCACACATGTAGGACCATCAGTGATACTACCACACATGCAGGGCCCTGGCCTTCTCAAGCTCATTCGTCCAATCAAGGGCAGTACGCCAACGGAGAATGGGGGGAAAACGTTCACTTCGTCCAACTAAACTCGAACAAAGGAGACACCATTAACGACCACTTCTTCTCTGAGCCAGCATCAAGATGGTATGTGTAAAGGGCTGGCATTTAATGGTGAGATAAAATGAAAAGTTTGAGTTCATACTAGAGTAAAGGACAATGCTTTCATGTTTGGGGACCTGTTAATTATTTTAGAATATTTCATTGACTATGCTAGGTGTCATTTAATGTTATGTTGCTTATATAGAACATCGCCAATTCTTTAATGCCATCCTTATGTCAGGGGCAGCCCCTGGTTCTGATAACAACCGCCAATTGTTTAATGCCATCCTTATGTCAGGGGCCGCCCCTGGTTCTGATAACAACCTTAATTCTCGTGAGTGTTAATGGGTGCAGGCTTTTAGCCAAACTCGAGGCACGCACTGGGATTAGTGAAAATAACTTCTTTTTTTTAAATCATCGGTGTTTCTCTTCCTGAACATTTTTTTGAAAAAATAAATAAATAAATAAAAAATTCGTAAAGATCTTGTCTCATTACAAAAATCTGTTGAATTTCTACAACTGAAGAAGAAGGGGTGAGCGGGGTGGGGAGATTACTTTGAAAGGTCAAGGTTGCTCAACCATGTCGTCCTTAGCAAGAGGTATGGCTCGATGCTCCCTCTAAGTTTCGTTGGTTCGTGTGCAAAGCTATGGCGCATTCATATTTTTTACGTGCAAATTTATATATTTAACAGAAACAAAAAAATAATTATCCTTTTTAAAATTCGCTGCGCGGTAAATCTGAACTGATGTGCGGCGTTGGACAGATAGCCGCGCAGCTTAGATGGAACAATGGGTATGAGTAGTTCGACTTAGATACAGAGATGAAAATTGTAGAGATCTACACTTGTTGAGTGATGAGCTTATATAGATCTAGACTTGTAGAGTAATGAGATATATAGATCTAGACTTGTAGAGTAATGAGCTTATATAGATCTAGACTAGTAGAGTAATGAGATATATAGATCTAGACTTGTAGAGTAATGAGCTTATATAGATCTAGACTTGTAGAGTACTGAGCTTATATAGATCTAGACTTGTAGAGTAATGAGATATATAGATCTAGACTTGTAGAGTAATGAGCTTATATAGATCTAGACTTGTAGAGTAATGAGATATATAGATCTAGACTTGTAGAGTAATGAGCTTATATAGATCTTGACTAGTAGAGTAATGAGATATATAGATCTAGACTTGTAGAGTAATGAGCTTATATAGATCTAGACTTGTAGAGTAATGAGCTTATATAGATCTAGACTTGTAGAGTAATGAGATATATAGATCTAGACTTGTAGAGTAATGAGCTTATATAGATCTAGACTTGTAGAGTGATGAGCTTATATAGATCTAGTCTTGTAGAGTAATGAGATATATAGATCTAGACTTGTAGAGAGAATGATGAGCTTTTAAAGAGATATAATTGTAGGGGCCGCTGGATAGCGAAGTCAATAGTGTGCTGGCCTCACAAGCTGAGGGGGATAGGAACTAGCCCACGTTAAGGTCACAATAAAAATGTTGATGAATAACTATCGGTAAAAAGTTCTCCGCTGACCTGGAGAGGAGATGGGCGCCGCCAAGGTCTACCAAGCGCCGAGAAAGTTCTAATGGAAACATTAGAACCCCCTACAACCACGAGGTTATGGGACACACACAAAAATTGTAGAGAGCTAGACTTATATAAAATGAAGTTATTTAATGTTAGAGCGAGCTAGAAGTATTACATATGCAATGAGAGTGTTAGATTTGAAAAGGGAAAGTCTTATGACACGAAAGTTTTGTAATTATTGTAGACGACGTTTAATGATGATCTGGACCTTTAGACAGCTAGACTCGAGAAGAGGATGACGATCGAATTGACACATGACCATCGAATAGACACATGACCATCGAATAGACACATGACCATCGAATAGACACATGACCATCGAATAGACACATGACCATCGAATAGACACATGACCATCGAATAGACACATGACCATCGAATAGACACATGACCATCGAATAGACACATGACCATCGAATAGACACATGACCATCGAATAGACACATGACCATCGAATAGACACATGACCATCGAATAGACACATGACCATCGAATAGACACATGACCATCGAATAGACACATGACCATCGAATAGACACATGACCATCGAATAGACACATGACCATCGAATAGACACATGACCATCGAATAGACACATGACCATCGAATAGACACATGACCATCGAATAGACACATGACCATCGAATAGACACATGACCATCGAATAGACACATGACCATCGAATTGACACATGCCCATCGAATAGACACATGACCATCGAATAGACACATGACCATCGAATAGACACATGACCATCGAATAGACACATGACCATCGAATAGACACATGACCATCGAATTGACACATGACCATCGAATAGACACATGACCATCGAATAGACACATGACCATCGAATAGACACATGACCATCGAATAGACACATTTCTATTTTGTTATTTTTCGTTTACCATTTGAGGCAGACATCTTGGACGGTAATCACTACATTAATTTGAAAGATAAGCATTTCAAATATAAGCATTTCAAATATAATCACTTCAAATATAATCACTTCAAATATAATCACTTCAAATATAATCACTTCAAATATAATCACTTCAAATATAATCACTTCGAATATAATCACTTCAAATATAATCACTTCAAATATAATCACTTCAAATATGATACCTTCAAATATAATCACTTCAAATATAATCACTTCAAATATAATCACTTCAAATATAGCGCTTCAAATAATTTTTGTAAAGAAATACATTAACTTATTGAATGGGGGAATATGTTTTTATAGATAATAAAAGTTCCTTGAAGCTGAAGTGCGGTGAGAATTCTTGACGTAAACTTAAGTGCCCAACTCGCTTGGATCAAAACTCGAGTTATCCTGGCGAAAGACCCACTTAGACAAATAACATGTACTCGAATATAACAACCACTATCATTAATTACGTATTTGCTGCTCGCACAACTCGCATTAAGCACCCCCACCTCAACACACACACAAAAATTAAATTGAGAAATAATATTTGCTTGTTTTCATTTTGTTTTTATCTTTAATCTATACTCCGACATGGAATTGGTAAACATTTTTATCTTATGTTATTAAATGTGAGCAAGTATACAACCTAAGTAGACAATGAGATAGATAAGCAACAAGCACTCACAACCTTAAAAGTGAAATGATATTCTTACCACATTTGATATCTGTTGTGTTATGCCATTACATATTTCAACATTTTTATTTGTATTCGTTTTCATAACGCCATTAATTTATGTAACACATTATGAAATTTACAAATTAAAACAAGTAATAAACACTCGAATGAGTATTTAAACGCAATTTCCAATAAAGAATTTTCGATTATTTTAAGAGAAATCATTCCAGATTACATTAAAAGTAATTTCAAATCAATAATTATAAAAGTAAACAATACATTTGCTATATAATATACAAATGTAACATCGGTGTGAATATTTATAAAATCCAGGAACAAAATAACTTAAACCTATTTTTCTATATAGAAATTTGACTGATGCAGTATATAAATATAGAAACACGAGCTGTGAGCAATACTGACATGTCCGTCGACAGCACCCGTCCCAACCTGGCACAGTGTAAGAATGAAACAATGGAACGCCAGGTTCTCCAGCCGTAAACATCCAAACTGATGGTTGAGTTGTGTGTGCGGCAGAACGTCTGACAAGCTGTCGCAAACATTGTGTATGGCGCGTGTGTGTGTGTTGGGGGGGGGGAGTGGAAGGTTACGTTAGATTAACTGTGTGGAAGGTGAGGGGGGGGGAGTTTGCTATTAATTTTTGGTCATGAGTTCATTTAGACGTTTTAAGGGGGAGGGGGCATTTTAGAGTTAAAGTAAAGTTTGGATGGTAACAGATATTATTTGTGTGTGTGTGTGGGGGGGGGGCTAGAGGTTATTACTGGTTCAAAATGTTGACAGGTTTGTTTGGTTATTTTAGTGTTTGTGGTGGTGCTTATTGTGGTGTCTGATGTGGTGTTTGTTGTGGTGTTTGTTGTGGTATTTGAGGTGGTATTATATAATGAAAAAGTGTGAGTGCTATCAATGACATCATGTGAGTTCGGCCCTGTAGCTGACAATGTTACATCCGTGCGTTGGATCGATCATAACACAATGGCTTTCTTGGAAGGAAACTCATCAACAATAACATTCAGACCGGGAATTTTCCACTTTCAAAATCAGTATTGGTTCAATATTTAAGCCTTGCGTTGCAGAGTTACACGTAAAGTACTTTAGTCAGATACTACATAGATTAAACCAAAATTGAGCTGAGATTTGAAGAGAATTATTTAAGTCAATGAATTTTCACTCCTGTTTAATATAACTACTTAAAAAATAAAATATATTTTAATGTTTGATTAGCTTCGCCTTGTTACAAATGTCGTAATCAAAGTTTCTGGAGCTATAGCCCCTGAATTTAAGGGTACATTTTTATTTGAATTTTATGAGGTTTTATTCATTAATATATTTTATATAATTTATTTTTATGCTAGGACTTTGCTATATGTAAATGCGTTTAAAATACTATAATATAAAATATGTTTACGGCGTCTTGTTTTAAAAATGTTTACAACGCTGTGAATATATTGAATTACAGTATATATAACTAGGGGCAAGTACCCGGCTCCCGCCCGGGTTTAACAACAACAGCAACAAAACAAAAACAACAAAAACAACAACAAAACAACAAAAACAAAACAACAACAAAAACAACAAAAACAACAAAACAACAAAAACAAAAACAAAACAACAACTACAACAACAACAACAAAACAACAACTACAACAACAACAGCAACAACAACAAAGCAACAACAACAACAACAAAACAACAACTACAACAACAACAGCAACAACAACAAAGCAACAACAACAAAACAACAAATACAACAGCAACAACAACAAAGCAACAACAACATGAAGGACATTGTCGTCGCAGGGCAAGGGATGTGGACAACAACAACAACAGCAAAAACAACACAAAAGCAACAACAACAGCAACAACAACAAAAACAACAACAGCAATAACAACAAAAACAAAACAACAACAAAAACATCAACAACAAAACAACAACTACAACAACAACAGCAACAACAACAAAGCAACAACAACAAAACAACAACTACAACAACAAAAGCAACAACAACAAAAAAAATATTTTATGGCGATAATCGCCTTCTTGTTAATCTCGACACCAAAATGTTTATTAATTTGCGTCATTATTTTACGTTTTAATTTTCAATAATTTTTATTTTATATAGCTCATATAGGGAAAAACTACATTTTGGGCCCCCGGGCCCCAGTATCTTATATATATGGAACGAAACCTGTTTAATAACCTTTCCGGTATAATTTTGTGTACGTGTACCAAATTTCACGTTATTTGGTTTGTCTGGATCTTGAGTTATTAGGGAACAGACAGACAGACAGACAACAAATGCGGCTTATATATATACTAGGGGCAAGTACCCGGCTCCCGCCCGGGTTTAACAACAACAGCAACAAAACAAAAACAACAAAAACAACAACAAAACAACAAAAACAAAACAACAACAAAAACAACAAAACAACAAAAACAAAACAACAACAAAAACAACAAAAACAAAACAACAACAAAGCAACAACAACAAATAAACAGCAACAACAACAAAGCAACAACAACATGAAGGACATTGTCGTCGCAGGGCAAGGGATGTGGACAACAACAACAACAGCAAAAACAACACAAAAGCAACAACAGCAACAACAACAGCAACAACAACAAAAACAACAACAGCAACAACAACAAAAACAAAACAACAACAAAAACATAAACAACAAAACAACAACAAAACAACAGCAACAACAACAAAGCAACAACAACAAAACAACAACTACAACAACAAAAGCAACAACAACAAAAAAATTATTTTATGGCGATAATCGCCTTCTTGTTAATCTCGACACCAAAATGTTTATTAATTTGCGTCATTATTTTACGTCTTAATTTTCAATAATTTTTATTTTATATAGCTCATATAGGGAAAAACTACATTTTGGGCCCCCGGGCCCCAGTATCTTACATATAAGGAACGAAACCTGTTTAATAACCTTTCCGGTATAATTTTGTGTACGTGTACCAAATTTCACGTTATTTGACGTTATTTGGTTGTCTGGATCTTGAGTTATAAGGGAACAGACAGACGACGGACAGACAACAAATGCGTCTTATATATATAGAGATATATATAGAGATTATGTTTTCTATGTAATAAGTAAATGCGTTTATTGTGCGCTATGTAATTGTGTTTTTTGTGCTGTATGTTACTGTTTTACTATAGTATATGGGCAAATATGGTTACAATGCTAGCTGTAAATATGTTCTGCTTTATGTAAATAAGCTTAAAATGTTATATGTAAAAATGATGTATCATGCAATATGTACTTTCTATTAGGGCACGTGTGCATATATCTCACAATGAAACTTATTGTATTTCTAATTGTCTTTTACTATCTATATATACAAAAATCAAAGTATGTCTGTGTGTGTGTGTGTGTGTGTGTGCATGTCCTTTATAGCTGACTAAACCATTCATCCGATCGTCATGAAATTTTTGGAGACTGTTAAGTACCTACCTGGGATGGTAACTGGCAACTTTGTTTTCTAAATTTAACACTCTAGGGGCACCGGGGGCCCATAATGTCATTTTTTGCTTATATGAGCTATATAAAAATTAGTTTAAGCGCTAGCTACTGTGTAAATTGTTGGATCTTAACCAAACTTTGTATATGACAACGTGATAGCCAATTGTAAAATAGTATAGGGCACTGAATTGCAAATAGTCATTCCTTTGGGGCTGGGGGCCCAAAAATTCACATTTCTTAAACGTTTAAGATTTTATTCACCATTCAGTCATTAACAATCTTGACAAATAATGAAACATGTATCCATTATTATACAAATTGAAATGAACAGGGGTTTTGAACTTTATATCTTGCACTGAATGGGCCCCGGGGCCCTTAATGTCTTTTTTTGCTTATATAAGATATATAAAAATTAGTTTATGCGTTAGCTACTGAGTAAATGAATGGATCTAAACCAAAATTTGAATACAAAAACTTGGTAGCCCATATCAAAATACTATAGGGCACATAACTTCAAATGTCCATTCCTTCGGGGCCGGGGGCCCCCAATGTCTTTTCTTCGTATATGTTTAATGTATTTTCCCCCATTCAATTTTTCACGATCTTGAGGAATATATCTATGAGGAAACTTAATTAAATGAAAAGGTTTTTGAAATTTACATCTATCACCAAATGGGCCCAGGGGCCCTAAATGTCTTTTTTTTCTTATTTCTATTATATATAAATCAAAGTATGTCTGTGTGTGTGTGTGTGTGTGTGTGTGTGTGTGTGTGTGTGTGTGTGTGCATGTCCTTTATAGCTGACTAAACTATTCATCCGATCGTCGTGAAATTTTTGGAGACTGTGGAGTACCCACCTGGGATGGTAACTGGCAACTTTGTTTTCTAAATTTAACACTCTTGGGGATCCGGGGGCCCATAATGTCATTTGTTGCTTATATGAGCTATATAAAAATTAGTTTAAGCGCTAGCTACTGTGTAAATTGTTGGATCTTATCCAAACTTTGTATATGACAATTTGATAGCCAATATTAAAATACTATAGGGCACTAAACTGCTAATATTCATTCCTTTGGGGCTGGGGGCCCAAAAATTCACATTTCTTAAACGTATAAGATTTTATTCACCATTCAGTCATTAACAATCTTGACAAATTATGACACATGTATCAATTATTATACTAATTGAAATGAACAGGTGTTTTGAACTTTATATCTTGCCCAGAATGGGCCCTGGGGCCCTTAATGTCGTTTTTATCTTATATGAGCTATATAAAAATTAGTTTCTACGTTAGCTACTTAGTAAATGAATAGATCTTCACCAAACTTTGCATACAAAAACTTGGTAGCCTATATTAAAATAATATAGACACTGAACTTCTAATGCCAATATCTTCGGGGCCGGGGCCCCAAATATCTTTTTTTGTATATGTTTAAGATATTTTTCCTATTACTTTTTAAAGAGCTTGAGAAATATAGCCACAATAAAAATGAACTAAAATGAACAGGTTTTTGAAATTGACCTCTTGCATCGAATGGGCCAGGGGCCCCTTAATGTTATTTTCCCCCTATTTTAGGTATATAAAAAGTAGTTTAAGAGTTAGATATTGAGAAAATAACTGGATTTTGACAAAACTTACAATATAAAAACTTAAGAGCCTATATTACTATAGGGCACTGAACTCTTAATTTCCATTCCTTCGAAAAAGTCTTTTTACTGAACTTTAATCATTGTATTTCCTATTCAATTTTACACGATATTGAGGAATATAGCTTGAGTACAATAGCAATAAAAAACTATAATATCACTCATTTTGGGGCCGGGACCCTTGATATCGTTTCTTCTTTTGTACGCTATTTAATTATTAATTTATTTATCCGTTTGCTATGAAACTTGGATATTTTTTTCATATTTCCACGAAGGTTTCTTCAGAATTGTTTTTAAACATACCACTCATTGGTTTCTTTAAATGTATTCCTTTTTACTTTGATCGTTTTAACGCACGACGGGTCTGCTAGTGTTTTATAAAAATTTCGCTGTTCTGAAGTAAAAGGTTAAAAAGAAATTGTTGATTTAAAGATATGAATTTCTAGAAGTTATACCTATTGCATCGTTTGTCAATTCATACCATTTGTCAATTCATACCATTTTTCAATTCATACCATGTGTCAATTCATACCATTTGTCAATTCATACCATTTGTCAATTCACACCATTTGTCAATTCACACCATTTGTCAATTCACACCATTTGTCAATTCACACCATTTGTCAATTCACACCATTTGTCAATTCACACCATTTGTCAATTCATACCATTTGTCAATTCACACCATTTGTCAATTCACAACATTCGTTAATTCACACCATTTGTCAATTCACACAATTTGTCAATTCATACCATTTGTCAATTCATACCATTTGTCAATTCACACCATTAGTCAATTCACACCATTAGTCAATTCACACCAATAGTCAATTCACAGCATTTGTCAATTCACACCATTTGTCAATTCACACCATTTCTCAATTCACACCATTTGTCAATTCACACCATTAGTCAATTCATACCACTAGTTAATTCGCACCATTAGTCATTTCACGCCATTTGTCAATTCACACCACTAGTCAATTCGCACCATTAGTCAATTCACGCCATTTGTCTCACTATTCTTGTCTATTCACGATTGCTGCACGGCGTGAACCAAGACTAATCTATTTCAACCAGTCCACCAGCACGCACAGAGATCCCCAGATATTAGTAGGCGATAGAATAGAAAACTTGAACTGATGTAATAATGATAGCCAGATGTGGCCATGTCCAGATGTGGCCATGTTCGTCTAAACGACAATTATACGCACACGTTAGGAGGGCATCTAGCATAAACTGTAGGCAAATGGTCCTCAAATAGAAAGGCGGCCATTTTCTTTGAGATAAAATAAATTATGATTTTTTAGTGGTCGAGTTTGGGCTAAGAGATACATGACGCAACGCTAAAACCACATAACCTCGATATACTAGGGAAATGAGTTATTAAAAAAAGAAAGTTACTGCCTTAATGAGTTTCATGGAAATTGGTTACCAACCTTGCGGTGTGCTTCTAGAAATCGATTATGAATTGTGTTATGTATAATTTAAGACTTTCATTTAGTCTGAAATAACGTCTAAATACGATTGTTCCACCCTAAATGACTTGATCGCCCAGGAGTCTTGCAATTGGAGAAGGCTCCAGATGACGTGGTCCGTGGTGAGGGCTAGTGACATAGATGTCAGATGTCAGCACTAACCAAGTCTAGCTGATCAGATGTGGAACAATACAATGATTTGTTTGCAGGCCGGGGGATGTGTTGGTGCTGTCATTTTGTTACTTTACAAATACGACAGTGGAATTATTAGTTTATGAAACAACGGCCACACATCACATCAGGAATATCGCAAGAGAAACGCTGCAGATGTTTGTATCATTGATTGACCTCTACAAAATATTGTGTAGAGAGTAAATGATGTGCGATATCATTGATTGACCTCTACAAAATATGGTGTAGAGAGTAAATGATGTGCGACATCTTGAATAGGACTCTAATCCTTGAACCAGAGCTGTGACAACAATTTATAACGGCCTCCACTTTACCCGCATCCTCAGCAATTGATATTAGTGCACATATTTCTTATGGTTAAAGTAAGATTTTAGATACCGTGAACATGTGTCTCCCTCCTTTCTACAAGAATCCGCTCGTCAAAACATAATAACATTCCTTCAATTGTTAGGTAGTACATTCGAATCCAGTCAGAGCGTTTACAAACTTAAGTGGACTATCCTCGTAGAAAACATAATAACATTCCTTCAATTGTTAGGTAGTACATTTGAATCCAGTCAGAGCGTTTACAAACTTAAGTGGACTATCCTCGTAGAAAACATAATAACATTCCTTCAATTGTTAGGTAGTACATTTGAATCCAGTCAGAGCGATTACAAACTAAAGTGGACTATCCTCGTAGACAAAAATAATAAAAGTAAATCAAACAGATTCAAACATGAAATTTACATCAGCTTTTAACAGAATCGGTTCCACAAAGAACAGACGACTTTTCAAACATCTTAACGATAGCGCATCCAACATGGACTCGGGCAGTGAATCTGTTCTGTTCAACTATAGCACCTCCAACATGGACTCGGGCAGTGAATCTGTTCTGTTCAACTATAGCACCTCCAACATGGACTCGGGCAGTGAATCTGTTCTGTTCAACTATAGCACCTCCAACATGGACTCGGGCAGTAAATCTGTTCTGTTCAACTATAGCACCTCCAACATGGACTCGGGCAGTGAATCTGTTCTGTTCAACTATAGCACCTCCAACATGGACTCGGGCAGTGAATCTGTTCTGTTCAACTATAGCACCTCCAAAATGGACTCAGGCAGTGAATCTGTTCTGTTCAACTATAGCACCTCCAACATGGACTCGGGCAGTGAATCTGTTCTGTTCAACTATTGCACCTCCAACATGGACTCGGGCAGTGAATCTGTTCTGTTCAACTATAGCACCTCCAACATGGACTCGGGCAGTGAATCTGTTCTGTTCAACTATAGCACCTCCAACATGGACTCGGGCAGTGAATCTGTTCTGTTCAACTATAGCACCTCCAACATGGACTCGGGCAGTGAATCTGTTCTGTTCAACTATAGCACCTCCAACATGGACTCAGGCAGTGAATCTGTTCTGTTCAACTATAGCACCTCCAACATGGACTCGGGCAGTGAATCTGTTCTGTTCAACTATAGCACCTCCAACATGGACTCAGGCAGTGAATCTGTTCTGTTCAACTATAGCACCTCCAACATGGACTCGGGCAGTGAATCTGTTCTGTTCAACTATAGCACCTCCAAAATGGACTCAGGCAGTGAATCTGTTCTGTTCAACTATAGCACCTCCAACATGGACTCGGGCAGTGAATCTGTTCTGTTCAACTATTGCACCTCCAACATGGACTCGGGCAGTGAATCTGTTCTGTTCAACTATAGCACCTCCAACATGGACTCGGGCAGTGAATCTGTTCTGTTCAACTATAGCACCTCCAACATGGACTCGGGCAGTGAATCTGTTCTGTTCAACTATAGCACCTCCAACATGGACTCGGGCAGTGAATCTGTTCTGTTCAACTATAGCACCTCCAACATGGACTCAGGCAGTGAATCTGTTCTGTTCAACTATAGCACCTCCAACATGGACTCGGGCAGTGAATCTGTTCTGTTCAACTATAGCACCTCCAACATGGACTCAGGCAGTGAATCTGTTCTGTTCAACTATAGCACCTCCAACATGGACTCGGGCAGTGAATCTGTTCTGTTCAACTATAGCACCTCCAACATGGACTCGGGCAGTGAATCTGTTCTGTTCAACTATAGCACCTCCAACATGGACTCGGGCAGTGAATCTGTTCTGTTCAACTATAGCACCTCCAACATGGACTCGGGCAGTGAATCTGTTCTGTTCAACTATAGCACCTCCAACATGGACTCAGGCAGTGAATCTGTTCTGTTCAACTATAGCACCTCCAACATGGACTCGGGCAGTGAATCTGTTCTGTTCAACTATAGCACCTCCAACATGGACTCAGGCAGTGAATCTGTTCTGTTCAACTATAGCACCTCCAACATGGACTCGGGCAGTGGATCTGTTCTGTTCAATACTACGACATGAAATCCTACGTCATAGAACAATTTGGAGGGTTTGTCCCTCACCAAAATGGCGCAGATGTTTAGGTATGACATAAACGAGCAGATTTTAGTCTTAGTTTTAACGTAAACACGCACAGACTCTAAACACGCACAGACTCTAAACACGCACAGACTCTAAACACGCACAGACTCTAAACACGCACAGACTCTAAACACGCACAGACTCTAAACACGCACAGACTCTAAACACGCACAGACTCTAAACACGCACAGACTCTAAACACGCACAGACTCTAAACACGCACAGACTCTAAACACGCACAGACTCTAAACACGCACAGACTCTAAACACGCATAGACTCTAAACACGCACAGACTCTAAACACGCACAGACTCTAAACACGCACAGACTCGTGGTGATTTGTTGGTAGGTCTGTGGGCCATTGGTCAAATCCAGAACTGAAAGGACAGAGGAAAATGTGTGTAGCGTAGCCGCCCAGTAGATGTTCTTATAGGGAACTAAGGAAACAGACTAGAGGTCCTAGTATAAGGATGGACGGAGGGGGAGTAGGTAAAGGGAGAGGCAGGGAAAGAAGAAGGAGTGAGTGGGGGAGTGAACAAAGTTGAATTGGATGTTAGAAACCAGACAAACCAGAGATAATAATGACTCAAGGAGTGACAGGAAGTTAGAAACCAGAGATACTAATGACTCAAGGAGTGACCAGAAGTTAGAAACCAGAGACAATAAAGACTCAAGGAGTGACCGGAAGCGTTGGTTTGTGGTACTGCAACTTCCTCCAACAAAATCGATTAAATTAGAGATCAACAATATTTGTGTTAAGCGAATGTTTAGCAGTCAATATAGAAGAAATAAAAGTTCGTAAAATGTTATTCAAATTTCATGGTGAGCTTTTTTAAACTTTAGCACACACACAAAAATTGAAAAAAAATACAGTAATAATATTATAAATGTAAAACAGTTTAAAAGCAATGAGAAGTGTAAAATACGCTTTATGTATGCTCATGTGTTTAGTATGTCAGCCTGCTAAGGTGACCATATCACTAATCAAATTGCAAGAAAGATAAAACGTATAACGCCGGAAGCGTTCTGACGTACATCTGACAGAACTGGAGTATTCCATTTGTATTGGTAATCTGTAGAAGCTACTAGAGACAGTTATGAAATACACATTAAAAAATTAAATTGTGCAATGAAAACAATAAATTTGAACTTTATTATCAAACTAACACGACAGTAAACGTTTCGGCTAATACTGCCTTCATCAGTAAAATAAACATAAAGTACATACTTACATAGTAATAAAATTATATTTAGATTCTTAAGACATACTATATCATAAAATATTTATATAAAATAAAAAGAAACGAAAAACAAGAAACAAAGACACAGGCTATAGGAAAAATAGGGAAGTATCAAAAGTTAGAGTGAAAACCCCAACCGGAAAAGATTCTAGATTTACGTAAAATTATGAATTTTGTTAATTCCATACGGAGCCAACGTACCAAATCGTTTTATATGAGACATTTATGTCAGAGCTGGACTGAAAGAATCACTCAAACGTTCAGTATGAAATTATTTGTCTTTTAGGAGAATCTGCAATAAACCTGAGTGGAAAACAAGTTTTATATAGGAGATTTGATTCACTTTGATGTGTCAAGAACTTAGAGTTAGCATAATTTTACAGAGGTACTCTTTACAGAGGTTCTCTTTACAGAGGTTCTCTTTACAGAGGTTCTCTTTACAGAGGTTCTCTTTACAGAGGTTCTCTTTACAGAGGTTCTCTTTACAGAGGTTCTCTTTACAGAGGTTCTCTTTACAGAGGTTCTCTTTACAGAGGTTCTCTTTACAGAGGTTCTCTTTACAGAGGTTCTCTTTACAGAGGTTCTCCCCGATGACGTTCGAGGTCGTGGACTAAAGTTACAAAAGTTTAAGACAAATTCTGACCGCTCTTACTGGCAATCTGATGTTCGCATAACAAAGGTCAATCCAAAGGTCAATTGTGCCTCCTATTAGTCCTAAGAAAACGTGGATCATTTATTGATAAGAGAAATGTTGAAACCAATTTTCAACACAAATCCAGTTAAAAAGAAAACTATTTCATTGAATAACAAGTTAAAATTTTTACCAAGAAATGTCTGACGAAAGGATGACATTCCATACAATCAGCTGATACCCCCCCCTCTCCGGGCAATGAAACCAACTTGGCAATGGTCAGAGACCTTGTCACTGTTGACCACCCAAAATAATCTATCGACCTGCTATCACCAACCATTGTACTCGTGAGGGGTGGGGGTGGAGACGGACGGAGCCAGGAGTTTAAGGGACAAGATCATTAGACGAAGAGTTGCGGACCAACACAAGAGGCGAGGTGACAAAGACTATTTCCGGGAAAGCTGTTTTCTATTTCATTGGGCACAAAAAATACCACCAGCACATTCGGTGCGCAATTAAAATTTCCATAAAATGTTTTGTCAAGTAACTTCAGCAATATTTTAGAAAAGACGCAGTTAACTCACCAATTTCCACTGTAACAAAATATTCTTTTGTCTAATAATCTCGATAATGAACTAAACTTATATACAGTCGGACCTCGCAAAGTCGAACTTCCTTAAGGGGCCGCCCATAAATGACGTCGCGCAATTTAGACCGATTTTTCACCCCCTCTCGTCACGCGTCGTCCCAAAAAGTTAGACCCCCCTCCAAAAATACGTCACAAAGCTTTGACCCCCCCCCAAAAAAAAATGAAAAAATAAATAAAAACATAAAAATCAAACAAAAACCCCACTTATTTCTATTTGAAAATGAGTATGTTTCAAATCATTTTTTTGTCATTTAATTATTTATTTAGTGTATGTCTACATTGTAATATCGTAATACGCGTGAAGCTATGTAAAACGGCATTAAATAAATTGTAAGCCAGTGCTTCTCAAACTTGTTCGTATTAGACGACCGGCAGGTATTTTTTAATGCATTTCACCAGGTACCGGTGCATTCTTTTCCCGTTTTGACGTGATTTTCCCTGTACTGACGTGATAGCAAAATGAGCCCCTACATGGCTTAAAGCCCTATAACATTAAGTATGATTTCGGCTTGTTTTATATAATAATATATTTTTTAAAATTTGTCTAGTTGCCAAGGCATAGCAAGACAGCTAACGAACAATGCAGCGGTAATTTCAAAAACCATTTGATGTGATTAACCTTCGCGATTAAGCTCGCGAATAATAATAATAATAATAAATTGATAATTTATATAGCGCTGTATCCCAGTAAGGAACTGACTATGTGACTATTGATATTACAAGGATCATTTCATTGTTGATAAACCAAGAATATATAGATACAAGACGATTCCTCAAATTGATTTCGATCTTATAATGACAGTTTTCCTGCTATGTATATGCACATCAAAGGCATTTGATCTAAAATTACCACATTGATATCAAATCTCATGTTTTCTAAAAATTATTTGGTATGCGCTGGAAGAGGAATATGGCGAGTACTGTACGAACCCCACATTTGTGCAGGAAAGTAGGGTGTCATCTTGTGCGTCGCAAAATACAGTAATACTGCAAGTTGAAGACTGAAAAATACTATGACATTAATAAAATATCCAATATTATCATAACTTTTTACTCCGACATTACGCTCAGGTTTTTTTGTTTTTTTTTGTTGTTGTTGTTGTATGGACGAGGAGGAGGAGGCGTGTTTAAATTGTTGAATTTTCTCTTGTGGGTCTGTGTGAACAGCGGTAAATTATCTCATTTGGGGTAAAAAGGGAACTCTTGGCGTTTGACCAAAAACCAATCGAACAATTATATCAAACTTAAAACGTTTATAATTGTATCAAATAGATTCCCTCACCCACCAATTTTTTTAAAAAAATATTTTCTTTAAAAAATGATATTCCGTGTCGTTTTGACTTAAAATATCTTTACATAATCCTATTCAGATCATTTTTAGACACTTGTCATGCTTGTAAAAACTCACCAGTTGCATTTTCGTGCTAACGACGCTCCCCCAAATCCCCGAGTCATGTGAGCAGGACCTAGATTCTGGGGGGGGGGTAACGCACACAGAAACTTGTATATTCTGGGGTAACGAGCAAAAAAGTTCGTCGACTACTGCCGTGAGAGAACCAACGGGGCGGCGGTGACATCACAAATGCTTTGATGTCAACATCAAACGACGCAGGGTAACAATTTCATACATTCTCATGAGTTCTCAATCTTAAGGATTATAATTAGATTTAATTTCATTTCTTGATAACTTACGCCAACCAGCGTCTGATGGCCTACCGACCGGTACTTTGAGAAGCACTGATTTAAAAAAGATATTAAAAAATCATTAAAATAAATTGTAAGTGTAAGTTTTATTCTATTTTACCCTCTTAATGTGACGTCACATTTCTTCAACCCCCCTCCCTCCCCCTCGTCACGCATCGTCACAAAAGTGTGACCCCCCTCCACCCGAGGTGCGTGACGTCATTTATGGACGGCCCCTAAGTCGAAAACCTCCCTATACCGAATATGCACAAATTCTGCGCCTATTACGCCATTTTCCCTAACTCGAAAATTCCGTTAGTCGATTTTTTTTTCGGGTTCCTTTGAGTTCGACTTAGCGAGGTCTGGCTGTTTAATGTCGTAAATTAATCACGTTTACGGTATTTGCTATTTGTACAATTGCACTTCCGGTTCACCAAACAAAAGGAAATTACGTAATATAATCACTAGTCATACTCTCTAAACTGTACCTCAACCGGGCGCGTGCCTCTAGCTGCAGAAGTCACGCCATTAAACCCCCCCCCTCCCACACACACATACTCTACAGTCCCTCTTATTCCTGAGCATAGTGAACAGAATAAGTCCACAAGTTGAATCATTTCAACTATGATTGACGCAAATAACCACCAATGTATTGTTCACGAAGTTTTTATTTGTTTATGATTTTTATTTCGTGGGGGGTGAGGGGGGTGCTTGGGGTATGTGTGTGTAGTATGGTTTAATGTTTGAAGTGAGTGTGTGTGTAGGTATGGTTTAATGTTAGGAGTGAGTGTGTGTGTAGATATGGTTTAATGTTAGGAGTGAGTGTGTGTGTAGGTATGGTTAATGTTAGGAGTGAGTGTGTGTGTAGGTATGGCTTAATGTTAGAAGTGAGTGTGTGTGTAGGTATGGTTTAATGTTAGGAGTGAGTGTGTGTGTAGATATGGTTTAATGTTAGGAATGAGTGTGTGAGTAAGTATGGCTTAATGTTAGGAGTGAGTGTGTGTGTAGGTATGGCTTAATGTTAGGAGTGAGTGTATTTTGGGGGTATACGTTTGTAGATGTGCAGGGAACATTTAATGGATTTTGAATTTGCAAAAAGTTCTCAAGTTGTCTTTAAATCACTTTATCTTATCTTATCTGTTTCAGACGCTCCATCTATACAGAAGATTATTGCGTCCTACGCTTATCTATGGTTTGTGTTTAGTCCTGCATTCTTATTAGAGTTTTAAATGTTGATAAAGTGTTGGCTTTTCTGGTGTCTTCAGGCAACCCATTCCACGCCCGAATTCCGGACGGGAAGAACGAAAATTTGTATGAGTTTGTATCCTTTTGTCTATCTGAGGGTTGTATTAAGTTATCTTTGTGTTGTATTTCTAAATTAGAGTTAATTGCTTTATGTATGATTACTACTTTGCTTTTGGTTCTTCTATCCTCTAGTGTTTCAAGGTTTAATGATTTAACTAATGGTGTTATTCTAGTCAGTTTTGAATATTCTCCAGTAATGAATCTGGCAGCTCTATTTTGGATTTGTTCTAGTTTATCAATGTTTTCTTTGGTGGATGGGTCCCATACAGAAGATGCATATTCTAGTACAGGTCTCACCAAAGTGAGATATCATTTTAGTTTTATATCTTTATTACATTTGTAAAGGTTTCTTTTTCTCTGGCTCTCTGGCTCACCTCTACACACACACACAACGTTGAATATTAAGCCAGTATCCATTTCCACCAACGCCACCCTTACTACCAAAGACAAAATCTCCCCACATCTCCTGGCTGCCAGATTTCTTGTACTTCTGCCAGAACAATAAAGAAAAAAATGCGGCTTGCAGATTGAATTGCCTGGTAGTGAGACTGATCGTCGCCATTGTGGTGTGTGTAGTGATTTACTTGAGCATACGACCAGGTCAGGCTCCTGGAATTGGGGACTTAATGACGTCTGTAGAGACTTAATCAAGAACACTTTAGAAATGTCTCCGAGTTTAGTTGTGGAACCTGTTCGGAATTTATATCTCGTTGTCTTATAGAAATACAAAGATTCGATCGAAAATCTTATCTTCTAACCCCACGGTGTTAACTCATTCTTTTAGCTCACATCCGTAACTTTTTAGCTCTTATTCTTAGCTCATCTTTTTAGATCACATTCTTAACTGAAATTTTTAGCTCACACCCTTAAATCAAATTTTAGCTCACATTCTTACTGTCTTTACCGTGTATACTTGAGAGAATATTCTCTCAATGCAGGCAGAAGAGAATGGTGGAGCTGTTAAGTTTGTCATTAAGTCAGATAAAATGATTTTTTTCGCTCATTCAAGGTGTTTTTGAAAAAAAAAGTTTCTTAACTTGTATCAGACAGATGGCACTATACACAATCGTAGCAGAAGGGCTGGATTTAGACTTGTTTGGGCCCTAAGCTATTTAAATTATGGGGGCCCTTTTGAAGTCCAGATATTCTATGTCAGCTCCAAATATGAACAAAAAATTCCGGGGGGGGGCCCCTAGAAGGCGGGGGCCCTAAGCTATAGCTTGTTTGGCAAATAGGTAAATTCAGCACTGCGTAGCAGCCCCATAGTTCGAATCCAGTGAGATAGAGCCATGTATAGAGCCATGTATAAAGCCATGTATAGAGCCATGTATAGAGCCATGTATAGAGCCATGCATAGAGCCATGTATAGAGCCATGTATAGAGCCATGTATAGAGCCATGTATAGAGCCATGTATAGAGCCATGTATAGAGCCATGTATAGAGCCATATATAGAGCCATGTATAGAGCCATGTATAGAGCCATGTATAGAGCCATATATAGAGCCATGTATAGAGCCATGTATAGAGCCATGTATATAGCCATGTATAGAGCCATGTATAGAGCCATGTATAGAGCCATGTATAGAGCCATATATAGAGCAACATATATCATAATGCAACATGATGAAGCAGCTACATATTTATTAATTGTCGTATTTTCACATCATCTATTTACTCAAATCCTAGATATGGCTACTTTTGAAATAAAAAAACCTAGAAACCAAGACATTGACTAAAAAAACCTAGATCTAGGTTAAAAGACATAGCGCTGGTAGTACTGATTGCGATTAGTGTTTCACTCGACTCGAACTATAAGAAAAACGATGGAGTCCTGCTGATCTTAAAACCACATTTAATGAACCCTAAATTATAAAGTAAATATAAACGTAAACTAAATTATAAACTTAATATAAACTTAAACTAAATTATAAACTTAATATAAAATTAAACTAAATTATAAACTTAATATAAACTTAAACTAAATTATAAACTTAAAAATAAATTGAAAGTACATTCAAGACGTTGATCATTATTTGGTTAATAAAATGAGTGCATATTTACTTGGTAAAGTCACGCTTGTATTGGTTTGAGATCCACTGAAATAGAGGTAACTCATCATTCCCCGGCTGTGTATGTGGTTGTTTCCCTTTGATTAATTACCCCGGACATCTGAAGTTTTGAGAACCACTGTAATAGTTAAGAAAACTCTTATCATTCCCCGGATGTTGATATGGTTGTTTCCCTTTGATCTACTACCCCCAGGCTTTTTATTTCATTAGTCACAAACGTTCACGTCATCTTCAAGTGTTGATGTCGGCCGGGAAGTTACGGCCCTTTACTCCTGTTTGATGTCAACGTGAAGTTGAGTGACACGATTTGGTCAAGAGTCAAGAGTCCAAGTAATTGTACATCAAACATCGATCTCTCTCAGCCAATCGAGGCGACTAAATAAACAGATTTTCCACATTTGACAACCAAACCACGTGCATTTGACAACCAGACCACGTGACATTTGACAACCAGACCACGTGACATTTCACAACCAGACCACGTGTGTTTGTTGGTCAAAACAAAAGAAATGAATTGTCACATCAAAAGGGTAACTTTAAATAAAACTTCCATTGAAATATTTGGTCGCTTACAATTTATTTAATGACTTTGTAAAAAGATTTATTTAAAAAATATGTTTTTTAAAACAATCAGTGCTTCTCAATGTTCCAGTCGGTAGGCCATCAGACGCTGGTTGGCGTAAGCTAACAAGACACGAAAATTAAATCTAATTATAATCCTTAAGTTTGAGAACCCACAAGATAACGTATGAAATTGTTACACTGCGTCATTTGATGTTGACATCAAAGCATTTGTGATGTAACCGCAGCTCCGTTTGGCTCTCACACGACGAACATTTTTGCCCGTTACCCCAAAATATACAAGTTTATGTGTGCGTTACCCCAAAATATACAAGCTTATGTGTGCGTTACCCCAAAATATACAAGTTTATGTGTGCGTTACCCCCCTTCCCCAACCCCCAGACTCTATGTCCTGCTCACATGACTCGGGTTCTTGGGGGAGCGTCGTTAGCCCCCCCCCCAAATGCTACTGGTGAGTTTTACAAGCATGACAAGTGTCTAAAAGATGATCTGAATAGGATTATGTGTAGATATTTTAAGTCAAAACAACACGGGATATCCTTTTTCTTTAAAATGGGTCCCGGGGGGGGGGATCTATTTGATAGATTTATAAACGTTTTTGATATAAATGTTCAATTGGTTTTTGGTCAAACGCCCCTGGCCATTCTAGATATAAAAAAAAGATAAATGAGCCCATTTAAAATTAGTCAAGTATTCATTAACTTTATTGAATGCATCAAATTCTTGACATCGTAATTCGAGAGGAGCACAAAACAACTTTTCTTCTTAGCTCAGTTTTTAAGGCATTAATTTTAAAAATCACAGAAAGGATACTTGATACAGTCAAGTCATGTGGATTAAGATTATTGTCACTCGTGTCAATATAAATGAAAGTAGGGTGGATTTAGGTGTTTTCGTATAGTACGTAGGTAGGAAATCTACATAGTTGTCAAATTTTTAAAAAAATGCATTTTCTAAAAGGAACCGGTTCAATAATGGGCATATGTTCCAAGCGTTCACGTACTTTAATATATCTAGTGGATTGTAGTGGATGGTATACATGTATGTCCAAAAATGAGTCTGCATTACCCCCAAGAATTCCCTTTTGACCCCAGATTTACCCCTGTTCGCCGACCTCTTGCTTACGGGATGCCCGTCAGTCAATTGAGGGATTATTTTTAAAATACATTTTTAAAATATTATTGTTAAATAATTTATTTTCTACACAAAGACGTTAACCGTGATGATTAATAGTCAATGTTTAATTTGTATGTATTAAATATAAATATAATCTAAGGATGTTAACACAGTTCGTTTTCTGAAGGCCGGTTAAACGTTTTTTAAAAATGCTTCACGCGGGTTACGATATTACAATGTAGACTATACTATGTAGAGTACACCTTCACTAAATAAATAATGAATACTTAAATGACAATAAAGTGAGTTGAAACATACTTATTTTCAAATTTAAAATAAGGTTGTTGTTTTTTGTTTTTAGGGGGGGGGGTCAAAGCTTTATGACGTATTTTTAGAGGAGGGGTCTAACTTTTTGTGACGACGCGTGACGAGAGGGAAGGGGGTAAAAAATCGGCCAAAATTGCGTGACGTCATTTATGGACGGCCCCTTCAGTAATAAATTAGAATAGGACAGAAATATTGTAGTGTCACATTTTGAACTATAAACGAAATATACGCCATTAAGAAGTTAATTGTGTCGATGGAAATAACATATCGGTACATTTTTAGAGGCCCTAACTGTTAGGGCCTAACAATTTTAAAGACCCTATTTAATAGGGCCTAACACATAAGCTACGAAGAAAACCACCCAACCCTCGCATAAAGCCATTTACTTGACTTAGGTTCAGTCTCTTTTAGTTGACTTAGGTTCAGTCTCTTTTAGTTGACTTAGTTTCAGTCTCTTTTAGTTGACTTAGGTTCAGTCTCTTTTAGTTGACTTAGGTTCAGTCTCTTTTAGTTGACTTAGGTTCAGTCTCTTTTAGTTGACTTAGGTTCAGTCTCTTTTAGTTGACTTAGGTTCAGTCTCTTTTAGTTGACTTAGGTTCATTCTCTTTAAGTTGACTTAGTTTCAGTCTCTTTTAGTTGACTTAGGTTCAGTCTTTTTAGTTGACTTAGATTCATTCTCTTTTAGTTGACTTAGGTTCAGTCTCTTTTAGTTGACTTAGGTTCAGTCTCTTTTAGTTGACTTAGATTCATTCTCTTTTAGTTGACTTAGGTTCAGTCTCTTTTAGTTGACTTAGGTTCAGTCTTTTTAGTTGACTTATATTCATTCTCTTTTAGTTGACTTAGGTTCAGTCTCTTTTTAGTTGACTTACGTTCAGTCTCTTTTAGTTGACTTAAATTCATTCTCTTTTAGTTGAATTAGGTTCAGTCTCTTTTAGTTGACTTAGTTTCAGTCTCTTTTAGTTGACTTAGGTTCAGTCTCTTTTAGTTGACTTAGGTCAGTCTCTTTTAGTTGACTTAGTTTCAGTCTCTTTTAGTTGACTTAGTTTCAGTCTCTTTTAGTTGACTTAGATTCATTCTCTTTTAGTTGAATTAGGTTCAGTCTCTTTTAGTTGACTTAGTTTCAGTCTCTTTTAGTTGACTTAGGTTCAGTCTCTTTTAGTTGACTTAGGTTCAGTCTCTTTTAGTTGACTGAGGTTCAGTCTCTTTTAGTTGACTTAGGTTCAGTCTTTTTAGTTGACTTAGATTCATTCTCTTTTAGTTGACTTAGGTTCAGTCTCTTTTGTTGATTTAGGTTCAGTCTTTTTAGTTGACTTAGATTCAGTCTCTTTTAGTTGGCTTAGGTTCAGTCTCTTTTGGTTGACTTAGGTTCAGTCTCTTTTAGTTGACTTAGATTCAGTCTCTTTTAGTAGACTTAGGTTCAGTCTTTTTAGTTGACTTAGATTCATTCTCTTTTAGTTGACTTAGGTTCAGTCTCTTTTAGTTGACTTAGATTCAGTCTATTTTAGTTGACTTAGATTCACTCTCTTTTAGTTGACTTAGATTCAGTCTCTTTTTAACTACATTTGAAAGGCATGTGATTGTTGGGTAAGTAAATGTAGCAACGGATAATAATATAAGAAATAATAGGAGGACTCCATGCATAACATTTGTAAAACAATGTATCCAGAAATCAAATCAATGAACAGTGTGATGGGAGACAAACCAATGAACATTGTGATGGGAGACAACTCAATGAACAGTGTGATGGGAGACAACTCAATGAACATTGTGATGGGAGACAACTCAATGAACATTGTGATGGGAGACAACTCAATGAACATTGTGATGGGAGACAACTCAATGAACATTGTGATGGGAGACAAACCAATGAACAGTGTGATGGGAGACAAACCAATGAACAGTGTGATGGGAGACAACTCAATGAACATTGTGATGGGAGACAAACCAATGAACAGTGTGATGGGAGACAACTCAATGAACAGTGTGATGGGAGACAACTCAATGAACATTGTGATGGGAGACAACTCAATGAACATTGTGATGGGAGACAACTCAATGAACATTGTGATGGGAGACAAACCAATGAACAGTGTGATGGGAGACAAACCAATGAACAGTGTGATGGGAGACAACTCAATGAACATTGTGATGGGAGACAAACCAATGAACAGTGTGATGGGAGACAAACCAATGAACATTGTGATGGGAGACAAACCAATGAACAGTGTGATGGGAGACAAACCAATGAACATTGTGATGGGAGACAAACCAATGAACAGTGTGATGGGAGACAACTCAATGAACAGTGTGATGGGAGACAACTCAATGAACATTGTGATGGGAGACAACTCAATGAACATTGTGATGGGAGACAACTCAATGAACATTGTGATGGGAGACAAACCAATGAACAGTGTGATGGGAGACAAACCAATGAACAGTGTGATGGGAGACAACTCAATGAACATTGTGATGGGAGACAAACCAATGAACAGTGTGATGGGAGACAAACCAATGAACATTGTGATGGGAGACAAACCAATGAACATTGTGATGGGAGACAACTCAATGAACATTGTGATGGGAGACAACTCAATGAACATTGTGATGGGAGACAACTCAATGAACATTGTGATGGGAGACAAACCAATGAACAGTGTGATGGGAGACAAACCAATGAACATTGTGATGGGAGACAAACCAATGAACAGTGTGATGGGAGACAAACCAATGAACAGTGTGATGGGAGACAAACCAATGAACATTGTGATGGGAGACAAACCAATGAACAGTGTGATGGGAGACAAACCAATGAACAGTGTGATGGGAGACAACTCAATGAACATTGTGATGGGAGACAACTCAATGAACATTGTGATGGGAGACAAACCAATGAACAGTGTGATGGGAGACAAACCAATGAACAGTGTGATGGGAGACAACTCAATGAACATTGTGATGGGAGACAACTCAATGAACATTGTGATGGGAGACAACTCAATGAACATTGTGATGGGAGACAAACCAATGAACAGTGTGATGGGAGACAAACCAATGAACAGTGTGATGGGAGACAACTCAATGAACATTGTGATGGGAGACAAACCAATGAACAGTGTGATGGGAGACAAACCAATGAACATTGTGATGGGAGACAAACCAATGAACATTGTGATGGGAGACAACTCAATGAACAGTGTGATGGGAGACAAACCAATGAACATTGTGATGGGAGACAAACCAATGAACATTGTGATGGGAGACAAAAAAATGAACAGTGTGATGGGAGACACATCAATGAACAGTGTGATGGGAGACACATCAATGAACATTGTGATGGGAGACAAACCAATGAACATTGTGATGGGAGACAAACCAATGAACATTGTGATGGGAGACAACTCAATGAACAGTGTGATGGGAGACAACTCAATGAACAGTGTGATGGGAGACAAACCAATGAACATTGTAATGGGAGACAAACCAATGAACATTGTGATGGGAGACAAACCAATGAACATTGTGATGGGAGACAACTCAATGAACATTGTGATGGGAGACAAACCAATGAACATTGTGATGGGAGACACATCAATGAACATTGTGATGGGAGACAAACCAATGAACATTGTGATGGGAGACAACTCAATGAACAGTGTGATGGGAGACAAACCAATGAACATTGTAATGGGAGACAAACCAATGAACATTGTGATGGGAGACAAACCAATGAACATTGTGATGGGAGACAACTCAATGAACATTGTGATGGGAGACAAACCAATGAACATTGTGATGGGAGACACATCAATGAACATTGTGATGGGAGACAAACCAATGAACATTGTGATGGGAGACAACTCAATGAACATTGTGATGGGAGACAAACCAATGAACATTGTGATGGGAGACAACTCAATGAACATTGTGATGGGAGACAAACCAATGAACATTGTGATGGGAGACACATCAATGAACATTGTGATGGGAGACAAACCAATGAACATTGTGATGGGAGACAACTCAATGAACATTGTGATGGGAGACAACTCAATGAACAGTGTGATGGGAGACAACTCAATGAACAGTGTGATGGGAGACAACTCAATGAACAGTGTGATGGGAGACAAACCAATGAACATTTTGATGGGAGACAACTCAATGAACATTGTGATGGGAGACAACTCAATGAACAGTGTGATGGGAGACAAACTAATGAACAGTGTGATGGGAGACAACTCAATGAACATTGTGATGGGAGACAACTCAATGAACAGTGTGATGGGAGACAAACTAATGAACATTGTGATGGGAGACAAACCAATGAACAGTGTGATGTGAGACAAACTAATGAACATTGTGATGGGAGACAAACTAATGAACATTGTGATGGGAGACAAACCAATGAACATTGTGATGGGAGACAAACTAATGAACATTGTGATGGGAGACAACTCAATGAACATTGTGATGGGAGACAACTCAATGAACAGTGTGATGTGAGACAAACTAATGAACATTGTGATGGGAGACAAACCAATGAACAGTGTGATGTGAGACAAACTAATGAACATTGTGATGGGAGACAACTCAATGAACATTGTGATGGGAGACAACTCAATGAACATTGTGATGGGAGACAAACCAATGAACATTGTGATGGGAGACAACTCAATGAACATTGTGATGGGAGACAACTCAATGAACAGTGTGATGGGAGACAACTCAATGAACAGTGTGATGGGAGACAAACCAATGAACATTGCGATGGGAGACAAACCAATGAACATTGTGATGGGAGACAAACCAATGAACATTGTGATGGGAGACACATCAATGAACATTGTGATGGGGGACACATCAATGAACATTGTGATGGGGGACACATCAATGAACATTGTGATGGGGGACAAACCAATGAACATTGTGATGGGAGACAACTCAATGAACATTGTGATGGGAGACAACTCAATGAACAGTGTGATGGGAGACAAACCAATGAACAGTGTGATGGGAGACAACTCAATGAACATTGTGATGGGAGACAAACCAATGAACAGTGTGATGGGAGACAAACCAATGAACATTGTGATGGGGGACAAACCAATGAACATTGTGATGGGAGACAAACCAATGAACATTGTGATGGGGGACAAACCAATGAACATTGTGATGGGAGACAACTCAATGAACAGTGTGATGGGAGACAAACCAATGAACATTGCGATGGGAGACAAACCAATGAACATTGTGATGGGAGACAACTCAATGAACAGTGTGATGGGAGACACATCAATGAACATTGTGATGGGAGACACATCAATGAACAGTGTGATGGGAGACACATCAATGAACATTGTGATGGGAGACACATCAATGAACAGTGTGATGGGAGACACATCAATGAACATTTTGATGGGAGACACATCAATGAACATTGTGATGGGAGACAACTCAATGAACATTGTGATGGGAGACAAACCAATGAACATTGTGATGGGAGACAAACCAATGAACATTGTGATGGGAGACAACTCAATGAACAGTGTGATGGGAGACAACTCAATGAACAGTGTGATGGGAGACAAACCAATGAACATTGTGATGGGAGACAACTCAATGAACATTGTGATGGGAGACAACTCAATGAACAGTGTGATGGGAGACAAACCAATGAACATTGTGATGGGAGACAACTCAATGAACATTGTGATGGGAGACAACTCAATGAACATTGTGATGGGAGACAAACCAATGAACATTGTGATGGGAGACAACTCAATGAACATTGTGATGGGAGACAACTCAATGAACATTGTGATGGGAGACAAACCAATGAACAGTGTGATGGGAGACACATCAATGAACATTTTGATGGGAGACACATCAATGAACATTGTGATGGGAGACAACTCAATGAACATTGTGATGGGAGACAAACCAATGAACATTGTGATGGGAGACAACTCAATGAACATTGTGATGGGAGACAACTCAATGAACAGTGTGATGGGAGACAACTCAATGAACAGTGTGATGGGAGACAAACCAATGAACATTGTGATGGGAGACAAACCAATGAACATTGTGATGGGAGACAAACCAATGAACATTGTGATGGGAGACAAAAAAATGAACAGTGTGATGGGAGACACATCAATGAACAGTGTGATGGGAGACAAACTAATGAACATTGTGATGGGAGACACATCAATGAACAGTGTGATGGGAGACAAACCAATGAACATTGTGATGGGAGACAACTCAATGAACATTGTGATGGGAGACAACTCAATGAACATTGTGATGGGAGACAAACCAATGAACAGTGTGATGGGAGACACATCAATGAACATTTTGATGGGAGACACATCAATGAACATTGTGATGGGAGACAACTCAATGAACATTGTGATGGGAGACAAACCAATGAACATTGTGATGGGAGACAACTCAATGAACATTGTGATGGGAGACAACTCAATGAACAGTGTGATGGGAGACAACTCAATGAACAGTGTGATGGGAGACAAACCAATGAACATTGTGATGGGAGACAAACCAATGAACATTGTGATGGGAGACAAACCAATGAACATTGTGATGGGAGACAAAAAAATGAACAGTGTGATGGGAGACACATCAATGAACAGTGTGATGGGAGACAAACTAATGAACATTGTGATGGGAGACACATCAATGAACAGTGTGATGGGAGACAACTCAATGAACATTGTGATGGGAGACAACTCAATGAACAGTGTGATGGGAGACAAACCAATGAACATTGTGATGGGAGACAAACCAATGAACATTGTGATGGGAGACAAACCAATGAACATTGTGATGGGAGACAAAAAAATGAACAGTGTGATGGGAGACACATCAATGAACAGTGTGATGGGAGACAAACTAATGAACATTGTGATGGGAGACACATCAATGAACAGTGTGATGGGAGACAACTCAATGAACATTGTGATGGGAGACAAACCAATGAACATTGTGATGGGAGACAAAAAAATGAACATTGTGATGGGAGACAAACCAATGAACATTGTGATGGGAGACAACTCAATGAACAGTGTGATGGGAGACAAACCAATGAACATTGTGATGGGAGACAACTCAATGAACATTGTGATGGGAGACAACTCAATGAACAGTGTGATGGGAGACAAACCAATGAACATTGTGATGGGAGACAAACCAATGAACATTGTGATGGGAGACAACTCAATGAACATTGTGATGGGAGACAACTCAATGAACAGTGTGATGGGAGACAAACCAATGAACATTGTGATGGGAGACAAACCAATGAACAGTGTGATGGGAGACAACTCAATGAACATTGTGATGGGAGACAAACCAATGAACATTGTGATGGGAGACAAAAAAATGAACAGTGTGATGGGAGACACATCAATGAACAGTGTGATGGGAGACAAACTAATGAACATTGTGATGGGAGACACATCAATGAACAGTGTGATGGGAGACAAACCAATGAACATTGTGATGGGAGACAACTCAATGAACATTGTGATGGGAGACAACTCAATGAACATTGTGATGGGAGACAACTCAATGAACAGTGTGATGGGAGACAAACCAATGAACATTGTGATGGGAGACAACTCAATGAACATTGTGATGGGAGACAACTCAATGAACAGTGTGATGGGAGACAAACCAATGAACATTGTGATGGGAGACAAACCAATGAACATTGTGATGGGAGACAACTCAATGAACATTGTGATGGGAGACAACTCAATGAACAGTGTGATGGGAGACAAACCAATGAACATTGTGATGGGAGACAAACCAATGAACAGTGTGATGGGAGACAACTCAATGAACATTGTGATGGGAGACAAACCAATGAACATTGTGATGGGAGACAAAAAAATGAACAGTGTGATGGGAGACACATCAATGAACAGTGTGATGGGAGACAAACTAATGAACATTGTGATGGGAGACACATCAATGAACATTGTGATGGGAGACACATCAATGAACAGTGTGATGGGAGACAAACTAATGAACATTGTGATGGGAGACAACTCAATGAACATTGTGATGGGAGACAACTCAATGAACAGTGTGATGGGAGACAACTCAATGAACAGTGTGATGGGAGACAACTCAATGAACAGTGTGATGGGAGACAACTCAATGAACAGTGTGATGGGAGACAAACCAATGAACATTGCGATGGGAGACAAACCAATGAACATTGTGATGGGAGACAAACCAATGAACATTGTGATGGGAGACACATCAATGAACATTGTGATGGGGGACACATCAATGAACATTGTGATGGGGGACACATCAATGAACATTGTGATGGGGGACAAACCAATGAACATTGTGATGGGAGACAACTCAATGAACATTGTGATGGGAGACAACTCAATGAACAGTGTGATGGGAGACAAACCAATGAACAGTGTGATGGGAGACAACTCAATGAACAGTGTGATGGGAGACAACTCAATGAACAGTGTGATGGGAGACAAACCAATGAACATTGCGATGGGAGACAAACCAATGAACATTGTGATGGGAGACAACTCAATGAACAGTGTGATGGGAGACACATCAATGAACATTGTGATGGGAGACACATCAATGAACAGTGTGATGGGAGACACATCAATGAACATTGTGATGGGAGACACATCAATGAACAGTGTGATGGGAGACACATCAATGAACATTTTGATGGGAGACACATCAATGAACATTGTGATGGGAGACAACTCAATGAACATTGTGATGGGAGACAAACCAATGAACATTGTGATGGGAGACAAACCAATGAACATTGTGATGGGAGACAACTCAATGAACAGTGTGATGGGAGACAACTCAATGAACAGTGTGATGGGAGACAAACCAATGAACATTGTGATGGGAGACAACTCAATGAACATTGTGATGGGAGACAACTCAATGAACAGTGTGATGGGAGACAAACCAATGAACATTGTGATGGGAGACAACTCAATGAACATTGTGATGGGAGACAAACCAATGAACAGTGTGATGGGAGACACATCAATGAACATTTTGATGGGAGACACATCAATGAACATTGTGATGGGAGACAACTCAATGAACATTGTGATGGGAGACAAACCAATGAACATTGTGATGGGAGACAACTCAATGAACATTGTGATGGGAGACAACTCAATGAACAGTGTGATGGGAGACAACTCAATGAACAGTGTGATGGGAGACAAACCAATGAACATTGTGATGGGAGACAAACCAATGAACATTGTGATGGGAGACAAACCAATGAACATTGTGATGGGAGACAAAAACAAATGAACAGTGTGATGGGAGACACATCAATGAACAGTGTGATGGGAGACAAACTAATGAACATTGTGATGGGAGACACATCAATGAACAGTGTGATGGGAGACAACTCAATGAACATTGTGATGGGAGACAACTCAATGAACAGTGTGATGGGAGACAAACCAATGAACATTGTGATGGGAGACAAACCAATGAACATTGTGATGGGAGACAAACCAATGAACATTGTGATGGGAGACAAAACAATGAACAGTGTGATGGGAGACACATCAATGAACAGTGTGATGGGAGACAAACTAATGAACATTGTGATGGGAGACACATCAATGAACAGTGTGATGGGAGACAACTCAATGAACATTGTGATGGGAGACAAACCAATGAACATTGTGATGGGAGACAAACAATGAACATTGTGATGGGAGACAAACCAATGAACATTGTGATGGGAGACACATCAATGAACATTGTGATGGGAGACAAACTCAATGAACAGTGTGATGGGAGACAAACCAATGAACATTGTGATGGGAGACAAACCAATGAACATTGTGATGGGAGACAAACCAATGAACATTGTGATGGGAGACAACTCAATGAACAGTGTGATGGGAGACAAACCAATGAACATTGTGATGGGAGACAAACTCAATGAACATTGTGATGGGAGACAACATCAATGAACATTGTGATGGGAGACAATCAATGAACAGTGTGATGGGAGACAAACTCAATGAACATTGTGATGGGAGACAATCAATGAACATTGTGATGGGAGACAACTCAATGAACATTGTGATGGGAGACAAACCAATGAACATTGTGATGGGAGACAAACTCAATGAACATTGTGATGGGAGACAAACCAATGAACATTGTGATGGGAGACAACTCAATGAACATTGTGATGGGAGACAACTCAATGAACATTGTGATGGGAGACAACTCAATGAACAGTGTGATGGGAGACAAACCAATGAACATTGTGATGGGAGACAACTCAATGAACATTGTGATGGGAGACAACTCAATGAACATTGTGATGGGAGACAAACCAATGAACATTGTGATGGGAGACAAACCAATGAACATTGTGATGGGAGACAAACCAATGAACATTGTGATGGGAGACAACTCAATGAACAGTGTGATGGGAGACAAACCAATGAACATTGTGATGGGAGACAAACCAATGAACAGTGTGATGGGAGACAACTCAATGAACATTGTGATGGGAGACAAACCAATGAACATTGTGATGGGAGACAAACCAATGAACATTGTGATGGGAGACAATCAATGAACAGTGTGATGGGAGACAAACTAATGAACATTGTGATGGGAGACAACATCAATGAACAGTGTGATGGGAGACAAACCAATGAACATTGTGATGGGAGACACATCAATGAACAGTGTGATGGGAGACAAACTAATGAACATTGTGATGGGAGACACATCAATGAACAGTGTGATGGGAGACAAACTAATGAACATTGTGATGGGAGACACATCAATGAACAGTGTGATGGGAGACAAACTAATGAACATTGTGATGGGAGACACATCAATGAACAGTGTGATGGGAGACACATCAATGAACATTGTGATGGGAGACACATCAATGAACATTGTGATGGGAGACAAACCAATGAACAGTGTGATGGGAGACAACATCAATGAACAGTGTGATGGGAGACAACATCAATGAACAGTGTGATGGGAGACAAACCAATGAACAGTGTGATGGGAGACAACATCAATGAACATTGTGATGGGAGACACATCAATGAACATTGTGATGGGAGACAACTCAATGAACATTGTGATGGGAGACACATCAATGAACATTGTGATGGGAGACAAACCAATGAACATTGTGATGGGAGACAACTCAATGAACATTGTGATGGGAGACAACTCAATGAACATTGTGATGGGAGACAACTCAATGAACATTGTGATGGGAGACAACTCAATGAACATTGTGATGGGAGACAACTCAATGAACATTGTGATGGGAGACAAACCAATGAACAGTGTGATGGGAGACAAACCAATGAACATTGTGATGGGAGACAACTCAATGAACAGTGTGATGGGAGACAAACCAATGAACAGTGTGATGGGAGACAAACCAATGAACATTGTGATGGGAGACAACTCAATGAACATTGTGATGGGAGACAAACCAATGAACAGTGTGATGGGAGACAAACCAATGAACATTGTGATGGGAGACAACTCAATGAACAGTGTGATGGGAGACAAACCAATGAACATTGTGATGGGAGACAACTCAATGAACATTGTGATGGGAGACAACTCAATGAACAGTGTGATGGGAGACAACTCAATGAACATTGTGATGGGAGACAACTCAATGAACATTGTGATGGGAGACAAACCAATGAACATTGTGATGGGAGACAACTCAATGAACATTGTGATGGGAGACAAACCAATGAACATTGTGATGGGGAGACAACTCAATGAACATTGTGATGGGAGACAACTCAATGAACATTGTGATGGGAGACAACTCAATGAACATTGTGATGGGAGACAACTCAATGAACATTGTGATGGGAGACAAACCAATGAACATTGTGATGGGAGACAACTCAATGAACATTGTGATGGGAGACAAACCAATGAACATTGTGATGGGAGACAACTCAATGAACAGTGTGATGGGGGACAAACCAATGAACATTGTGATGGGAGACAACTCAATGAACAGTGTGATGGGAGACAACTCAATGAACAGTGTGATGGGAGACAACTCAATGAACATTGTGATGGGAGACAACTCAATGAACAGTGTGATGGGAGACAACTCAATGAACAGTGTGATGGGGGACAAACCAATGAACATTGTGATGGGAGACAAACCAATGAACAGTGTGATGTGAGACAAACTAATGAACATTGTGATGGGAGACACATCAATGAACAGTGTGATGGGAGACACATCAATGAACATTTGTGATGGGAGACACATCAATGAACATTGTGATGGGAGACAACTCAATGAACATTGTGATGGGAGAAACATCAATGAACATTGTGATGGGAGACAACTCAATGAACATTGTGATGGGAGACAAACCAATGAACATTGTGATGGGAGACAACTCAATGAACATTGTGATGGGAGACAACTCAATGAACATTGTGATGGGAGACACATCAATGAACAGTGTGATGGGAGACACATCAATGAACATTTTGATGGGAGACAAACTAATGAACATTGTGATGGGAGACACATCAATGAACAGTGTGATGGGAGACACATCAATGAACATTTTGATGGGAGACACATCAATGAACATTTGTGATGGGAGACAAACTAATGAACATTGTGATGGGAGACACATCAATGAACAGTGTGATGGGAGACACATCAATGAACATTTTGATGGGAGACACATCAATGAACATTGTGATGGGAGACAACTCAATGAACATTGTGATGGGAGACAACTCAATGAACATTGTGATGGGAGACAAACCAATGAACATTGTGATGGGAGAAACATCAATGAACATTGTGATGGGAGACAACTCAATGAACATTGTGATGGGAGACAAACCAATGAACATTGTGATGGGAGACAACTCAATGAACATTGTGATGGGAGACAACTCAATGAACATTGTGATGGGAGACACATCAATGAACAGTGTGATGGGAGACACATCAATGAACATTTGTGATGGGAGACAAACTAATGAACATTGTGATGGGAGACACATCAATGAACAGTGTGATGGGAGACAAACCAATGAACATTGTGATGGGAGACACATCAATGAACAGTGTGATGGGAGACAAACTAATGAACATTGTGATGGGAGACACATCAATGAACAGTGTGATGGGAGACAAACTAATGAACATTGTGATGGGAGACACATCAATGAACAGTGTGATGGGAGACAAACTAATGAACATTGTGATGGGAGACACATCAATGAACAGTGTGATGGGAGACACATCAATGAACATTGTGATGGGAGACAACTCAATGAACAGTGTGATGGGAGACAAACCAATGAACATTGTGATGGGAGACAACTCAATGAACATTGTGATGGGAGACAAACCAATGAACATTGTGATGGGAGACAACTCAATGAACATTGTGATGGGAGACAACTCAATGAACAGTGTGATGGGAGACAAACCAATGAACATTGTGATGGGAGACAACTCAATGAACATTGTGATGGGAGACAAACCAATGAACAGTGTGATGGGAGACAACTCAATGAACATTGTGATGGGAGACAACTCAATGAACATTGTGATGGGAGACAACTCAATGAACAGTGTGATGGGAGACAACTCAATGAACAGTGTGATGGGAGACAAACCAATGAACATTGTGATGGGAGACAAACCAATGAACATTGTGATGGGAGACAACTCAATGAACATTGTGATGGGAGACACATCAATGAACATTGTGATGGGAGACAACTCAATGAACATTGTGATGGGAGACACATCAATGAACATTGTGATGGGAGACAACTCAATGAACATTGTGATGGGAGACAAACCAATGAACATTGTGATGGGAGACAACTCAATGAACATTGTGATGGGAGACAACTCAATGAACATTGTGATGGGAGACAACTCAATGAACATTGTGATGGGAGACAACTCAATGAACATTGTGATGGGAGACAAACCAATGAACATTTTGATGGGAGACACATCAATGAACATTGTGATGGGAGACAACTCAATGAACATTGTGATGGGAGACAACTCAATGAACATTGTCATGGGAGACAAACCAATGAACATTGTGATGGGAGACAACTCAATGAACATTGTGATGGGAGACAAACCAATGAACATTTTGATGGGAGACACATCAATGAACATTGTGATGGGAGACACATCAATGAACATTGTGATGGGAGACACATCAATGAACAGTGTGATGGGAGACAACTCAATGAACATTGTGATGGGAGACACATCAATGAACATTGTGATGGGAGACAACTCAATGAACATTGTGATGGGAGACAACTCAATGAACATTGTGATGGGAGACAACTCAATGAACATTGTGATGGGAGACAAACCAATGAACAGTGTGATGGGAGACAACTCAATGAACATTGTGATGGGAGACAAACCAATGAACATTGTGATGGGAGACAACTCAATGAACAGTGTGATGGGAGACAAACCAATGAACAGTGTGATGGGAGACAACTCAATGAACAGTGTGATGGGAGACAAACCAATGAACATTGTGATGGGAGACAAACCAATGAACATTGTGATGGGAGACAAACCAATGAACATTGTGATGGGAGACAAAAACAATGAACAGTGTGATGGGAGACACATCAATGAACAGTGTGATGGGAGACAAACTAATGAACATTGTGATGGGAGACACATCAATGAACAGTGTGATGGGAGACAA